>JAJHJD010000024.1:0-147422 GCA_020883615.1 Fusarium virguliforme
TTCTCGAGAAAGTCTCGCACCTGCTCGTAGCGGTACCGCCTGTTCGTGCCACGGACCTTATCCATAAGCTGTACGATGGCGTCGGGAGACAGGACCCACCTGCGCTCCAGCGCAATTCCCCTGCCAAAGGCATCGACGACTCCGTCTCGAGTCCACAGAAGTGTGTGGACAAGCATAGCAATAAGGAGATCGTTCCGCACCGCGGTTAATCGCAGATCCTCCCTCGGGATCAGACGATCACGTCGAGAAAAGAGAGACTGGATGGAAACTGTCGCTAAGAATATGCGGACCTGCCAGGAGCGTTCGTCCCTCATGGTGTGTCGAAAGCGACCATCTCGGTCGGGAAAGAAATATGACCTATCAGCCCATTGATGAGAAGCGAGACTCTCTAAGGCTTCTAGCTCCTCCAGAGCGGCCTTCACCCTCTCAGGTTCGATGTAGGCGGGCACACAAGTCATGGCTATTCCTTCGCGACTCTGTCGTAAATCCTGCCACAGGATGATCTTTCGATTTAATGTCCCCAGGACACAAATCACCGGCGCGAGCTTTCGTGTCGTTGAACCCTCTCGGATTTCCGAAGATGGATGTTCGCGCTCCGCCCTCACCCTGTTCCAATTCTCCGTCGCCCGACGACCGTCTCGACTCTCTGTCCTTCGAAAGTGATGGGCAAGACAAGAATCCGTACTTGAAAACGTGCCCCGTGCAAAATACAAAAACATTTTGGATGGCTATCCAAATTTTCTCGACCCTTAGGTCGCACAATGATGGAAAGCCCAGCTTCCCTCGTCTCCTGCGTGGAGTATGCCACACCCTTAAGTACTTACTCTTCGCCGTGAGCTTAGGCAGGAGTTAGATGGACTCTAATTTGTTGCATCATCCTCTTACAGGCACCCAATTACGCCTCTACAGCTCCAGGGTTTAGACAAGCCATCCCCCTCGCTCCCTGCTGTCGGGATGTTTATTCACAGGGACATGGCAAGAACCTAAACCCGTCAAAGGTCATTTCAGACCGAGCTGAAAAGTACCGTATCTGAGCCAGACAGATGAGCTTTGTCAAACGGTTCCACAACGCCGTTCCATCAGTAGGTACCGAGGGTACGAGGGGGTGAACGTGCTAAGCGCCGAGTAATAGAGTAGCTCGGAGAACAAGTTGAGAAAAGCGAACGACTACTCGTAGCTAGGGGGCCCAAGGGCGGTAGTCCTTCTATTTTGTCAAACAGGGTTTGAACGAAGGAAGATATCATGGAGCAGAGCGACAAGAAGGTGCTGGTCACTTTTCCTGAATGGAACCCGAAATGAGTCGCGCTGGAGGTGCTGAGTGAGGGCGTTAGACTTCTTATGTGAACATCGTAGATGAGCTTGCGTGTCGGCCTAATGTTTCGATTGTTTGGAATGCAGCTGGAAGGAGCGATCGAGATTCTTCTCCATAGCAGCATCACACTCCGGGAGGGGACATGACTCTTTTCTAGTAGCGTCTCTTGGACTTGTTGGTCAAACTATCTTCTGGAGGAAGGAGCTTGATACGGGAGGGATCTTTCCGGTCATAAAATCATGCAAAAGTTGAAACTGCTTTGCCCTACTTCTTTGCTCCAACACGGGTGAGAATTGCATATGTTTGCGAGCAAGCACCCACTACAGCGCTCCAACGATAACCCTAGCTATAGAAGTACCGCATTCTATTTCTTAGTTTGAGCGCTAATCTAGGTGTAGTTAGATGTCTTGTTTTTTTTTTTTCTCTCTCAGTTCTGTATGAACTGGATGACACGTGAACGGAACGTGAACTGTACGTAGAGCGTAAACAAGATACACCCGAGTGGGAGAGAGTGACTTCTAAAGGTAGATCGTGAATAGCCTCATGTGGTCAGATACCATATTGAGTCCACGGAGGGGGGCAAGCCATCGAGCGGTGCCGGAGTGGATTGACAAGTTGAGTTAGCCTCGACTGGTCACTTCCCTTCAAAGCTGAGACTTCAAATTACGATACCCGGGAAGAATGACTCGAGAACAAAACTGGAATAGTCTATACGGTATTCATATAAAAATATATACAAGGAGAGAAAAAACTCTCTAGTGTTGTTCTATATACACCAGGCACCTTGATATTGGAAAAGATCTAGGCGCCAAATAAAATTGATCACCATGGGTTACAATAATTCTCTTCGCAACTCATGCACAAGATTACTGAGAACGGGTCGGTCGGTCTGTAGGCCATAGGTTTAAGGTTGCATGCGCGAAGGGGAGGTTTGGTATATTACGTTGAGGTAATAGGCCTGTTTCCCCTCTGCAAGGTCCGAATCAAAGTTTCAAAGAGGACGAGACAGCTCACGACGGTCGGTCCCATGACGAATGTGGCGAGGCCCAGAAGCCCAGCCTGGTTGCCTAAGAAACTGAAGGGAACAGGTGCGAATCGTGCTGAACAGTACAAAACGATAGAGCTTGCACTGGTTACCTTATGTCTCAGGGCGGAACGGCTAGTATACTTACATTGTAGCGCGACGAAGAACCCAGGCAAAACTGCGCTGCCAAATCCAGCATATCCAAAGGAGTATCATGACTCCATGCATGGGGGAGCTGGGCATTCGATGTTCAAGAGTGACGGCTCTCATGCTCGCAACCAGACTACTATACGTCTCCTTGGCTGCCTTGAGCCAATGAAGGTCGAGGTTGTAACCTTGGGGCAAAGATGTGGACAGATACTGGATCATCGGCTTTGTCCGATTAAGAAATTCAGTTGGTGAGAGTACATCCAGCTGGCGAAAGGGAAATTTACCCCGTGAAATTTGGGCAAACAGGTCGTAGAATTTCCATATCAGAACAACAAAACTTGTAGAATCAAGGGGTGCAATGTTGCGAGCTCCTTCTGTCTTAGCGCTACCCTTGGCCATAGTCCCGATCATACGTCGTTCAATAGAAATCACTGGACTTCAGTGCCAACGGGTTCTTTAGGCCTATAAGTACATTTTCATAATGGTCAATCTTGAACGTCGAGGCTCAGCCACTTCGGCAAACGTTGCCATCATTGGCGCATTCCGCACGTCCTAAACAACGCCAAACACCCGAGCACCAAGCTGGGCACGCATTTCAAGGGGCTTCTCTAAGCGCTGGTTCTGGATGGAAGAGAAGGCAGACTTTCGGGGCATGTCTAATGTCGAAAGATACCTTCGCTGGCAGCTGTTGGTCGTGTCTTCAGTGTCAGCTGAGTTGGGGGGGGGGGCCAATTTTGGCCCCTGGTCTAAAGATAAGGCTGTAGACGGGATGCCTATTTTATCTATTCACCACAACCGTAAGAGACAGTCATCAAACTTCCTTCGAGTTTGGTTTTTACATACGTATTCTTCCACACATTCTCTCCCTCTTCGTCTCTTCCTGTCAGGCACGCCCTTTTCCTCTCCCCCATACGGCGAGCATTATCACAACATTGGTGCCCAGTTTCGCTGCTCTCACCATGAAAAAGACTCAAGCTGTTGTGGTATCTGTTCGTTGCTTCAGATGCGGATGTTTGATAGAAGCTATGTCTACGGATGACTCCCTGTAGCAGAAGTATCGACGAACCTATTCTACTGTTTAAGCTGTGATCACATCACAGGCTACTCCAAGGAGGTTTTAGGGAAGCAACAAGCTTCGCGCAAGATAAAGGACTCTAGCAGCTCAAGGGAGCATAATATGGGGTTGAAGTTGCATGTAAATGCCTGGGTCTAGAATAGGTACCATACCTTACCACGTTGAACCAGAACGCATGACTAACAAGTATTTTAGGGCGGATCTCATCAGGTTAGCACCAGCATGAACATTGATATACATTCATTACTGAATGCAAAATTAGGCAATTCAAAGAACTCGCAATGTTCTTAGCAGCATCACCACCTGCGGTGGAAAGTAGAATTTAATATTGTTAGTTACGGAGGATCAATTCATCACAGACATTCGTGACTATCTCTTAACAAGGTAGCTCAAGCCGGGCTACTTGTGTAAGCTCGAGGCTTTGCTTCACAGTCAGCTTCTTTTACTAAATCATGCACGTATGCCAGACAGTGAACCTAAAGGACTATTATCGCTAACGTACAGAATTGTCTCCTGATTTCCTTTGAAATCCATGCGAAGCCATCTTCGTATTTTTCACTTCTCCTATGTCTATTCATCTGCAAGGCCCCATTATGAAGCATTGTTCCTAGAAAGCTAACTCGGAGGCTAGTAATGCGCCCGCTTTTCATCAGGGCCCTCACTACCATGCACAACCACTCTTTCGCCATACCCACTCTTTCGCCACGCAAAAAAAAAAAAGCACCACCAAAACTCGTCAACTTCACTTACACCAAAGTTGGCCAAAGTAAATAGCTACCTAAAAGAAGTTGGCTCTATTGATTATAGAAATGATTGGAGATAATTGTTTTGCCTCCGTAAGGTTATGTGGGGCACGCGACATATGCAGGCTATGCTATTGAAATATTGTTAGTCTGACCACCAAGCCGCTCACCGCTCCTTGTCGTGTTTTTTGGCCTTTATCTTTGACGACGACAGAAAAATGCCTACCTCGCGGCCTAGATGGGAATATACAGAGGACGACATGGCTGACGCCATATTGGATATTACCGATAATGGCATTTCACCTCCTCAGCGGCTCAGAGACGGGGAGTGCCGCGAAGGACTCTAATCGACAGACTCAACGGCCGCGGGCGGTGAAAGAGCAGATTCACCCTCGCCGACGTCTGTCCAAGAATCAGGAGGACAGGTTGGCTTTCTGGATCCTACGCCAGGAATCTCTGGGCTATGCTCCGTCCCACAGTCAGATCCGCGCCTGCGTCATGGGCTTGCTGAGACAGCAGGGCGAACATCCCGAATTAGGACGCAACTGGGTGACCAGATTTATCAACCGCCGCGCAGATCTGAAGACTAAGATGGGTAGACGCCAAGAAGCCAAAAGGTTCGACTCTTTCACGCCCAAGGCGGTTCACTGGTACTTTGATATCAGGGAGGGCCAGTATGGCTGGATCAAGCCTGAAAACACCGTCAACGTTGACGAAGGAGGCATTATGACTGGTTTCGGCAAGCATCCATCCTTATATTTTACTAGCTCTCAGATTCCGGCCGACTAACCCTTTTATTCAGGCCTGGATGGCCTGGTTGTTGGAAGTGCGGACCCAAAGCGGAAGGCATTTCTCAAGGGACCACAGACTCGAAACTGGACGTCATTTGTCGAGGCCGTCACTGCTGACGGCCGCGCCTTGACCCCTGGCATAATCTTCAAGGGAAGGAACTCCAGAAACAGTGGTTTCTCGACGAATTCAAGAAGATAGCAGACTGGTATTACATAACTTCGCCTAACGGGTGGACCGACGACCACATTGGCGTTGAATGGCTTGAAAGAGTCTATCTGCCCCAGACAATGCCGGCCGACGACTCTGATGCGCGTCTGATCATACTAGATGGCCATGGGAGTCATGCAACGGTATGTCCGCCCTTTTCCTTGCCTCAAGGTCACTACTAAATACCGGGAGGATGAATGGATGGCCACGTGCTTTTTGAACAACGTTTATTGTTGTTATCTGCCAGCACACTGCTCTCATGGGCTCCAGCCTTTGGACAATGGAGTATTCAATGCCTCCAAGGCCGCATATCGACAAGAGCTGGAAAAGTTCGCTTCATTGACTGATTCCACCCCGATGGACAAGGTCAATTTCATCAGGGCCTACGCCAAGGCTCGTCAAGTTGGAATGACTAAGAAGAACATACTCTCCGGCTGGAGGGTTACTGGAAATTGGCCCATCTCACGTGCCAAAGCGCTTCGGCATCCAGAAATCCAACAAGATAGGTCAAATGGCAGCCCAAGAGCGACCCCCGAACCTGCGCCGTATCTTGACTCGGACGATACGCCCAAGACGAGCCGTCAAATTCGTGATCTTGGGCTGAACAAATCACCAAAGACACGAAGACGGTACAGCGTAATAGCCAGGGGCTTTGAGGCTCAACAGCAGACGGTAGCGGCGCATACTATGAGGATTGCTAGTCTGGAGGAGGAATTGGCTCGCCTAAAGAGAGGGAAGAAGAGGAAGGCGGTGCCGAATCCTAATAAACGTTTTATGACTCTTGGGGAGACTCTAGCTGGTGGAGAAGCCATAGCCGAAGAAGAGACCCAAAATATGCCTGTTGTGGTGGAAGCTGTCTGTTCAGGCGAGGAGGAGTCAGAATCGGAGGCTGGCTCGGTCATCGAAGTCAGAGACGAAACCATGTCCTATCAACCAACCACGCGATCAGGAAGGGTTATCAAAAAACTCAGGATTTGATGTAGAAATTTTATTATTATTTATGAGATTAAAGATTTTACACACATCCCTCATTTTGGTCAAGTTCTGTGTAAGTAAAGTTGATGAGTTTTGGTGGTGCTTTTTTTTTTTGCGTGGCGAAAGAGTGGGTATGGCGAAAGAGTGGTTGTGCATGGTAGGGACCAAGCCCGAGGAGGTATATATAGTGAGATCGCGAGCCATTTTAGGACACTTGACAATGAAGCGGAAAGGACAGTGGTGCTTGACTAGGTATCTTGTAGGGCGGTGTAAATTGGACTTCGGCGGCGGTGTATCCTCATTTCAGACGACGGCCTAAAAATGACCTTCGGCCTACTTGTCTAAAGCAGCCGCCGTGCTGGGACTGCGATGCGCGACCACCCAATCCGTTCGCCCCAATAAGCTTCCACTTTTCTCTCTCTCCGTTCGCTGGAAAAACAGTCTATTTTGGCCGTTCGTAGCCATGACCTTGACACGCGTAAAGGGTATCACGTGCGCCAGCACGTGATGCGTATATATTTACCCTTGGGGCAGACTGATTTTGATCTCTTCGCGCTACAGTTGAGAGCACGGGCATCTTCCTCGTTGCACTAAAAGTCTCTTTTTATTGGTGACCTCACGCAGTCAAGAGGGAGGAGCGTGTATGGTTTGGCCGCAACGGGTCACCTGTCGCTGCGGTCTTATACGTAAACGCGTTAGACCGTAGCGTCAGAGAGGGCCCCGTCCGCGCTCCCTTGTAGGGAGGCAGAGTGTCTGTATATTGCAGTGGTTCTATATACAGAGGGAAGGAGGGAGGGAAAATCGAGTCTTGACTGCGTGAGAGATGACGAGCTACTTGCAGAGGCGAGCAATTGACTCCCGTGAGGCAGTTGCAGGAGGGAAGAAACCCCTCAGTAAGCCCTCCGAAGCCGGGAAGCCTATTCTGCAGTGTGGTCGTCACGTGAGGCAACCCCAATAAAACTACCCCCTATAAAGTCGAGCGTCAAGACTTTCGGGTACAGAGATCTACTTTGTAAGCAGCCATAGCGACAAAAAGAGACTGAAAGGTCAGCGATATCAGGCGTGAGGTCCATTACAGGCTGGATGGCAGAGGTACTCTTTGGTACTAGGAAGTATAGCCAGCGTCCTATCAAATTCGCGCCGTAGACAGTGTGAGTCATTAAACACAGTACCTTGCCGAGCCGCTGAAGTACCCCCCTTGCTTACGGCAAAGTATGACTCTAAAAGTCGTCGAAGCCGCTCTTAAATGTATACTGTGTTTAGAATTTTGATAGTGACACTGTGTGGGCCATGCCTTTCAAATCCCTGTGCTCTTTACTGTACGTGCTGTATCTAGTTGACCTTCAATTGACCATGGTCGCTCACAATGAGACATGCTACATTTTTGCTACTTTGGGTCTTCTGGGCCATCCATCGATTTCTGCTCCGGATTGGCCACATTCACAGTCGCACCCCGGAAATGCTGCCGCGGCATGGCACAGCGTAGTATGAAGACTCGCCCGTCTATTTGGCTGGAGTTCCAACATTTAAAGAACGTTTGTTGGCTGCGGGGGTTCTTTTCATGAAATGATCTGTCACTCCATTTGCACTCCGGCCTGCGAACGAAACTGATACGCGCGTTCCCGCTCAAACGACAACTCAGCACCCCGCTCCTCATACAGAAACTAGCGTCATTCCTCCCCAACATCGCGTACAACTGACGCGCTGTGGAGCCCGGCCCAGGGCGTGTGAAGTGCCGATCGCCTGCGGGACAAGCTTCAAGGCCTGGTACCTGCGTGCCCGTAAGACGTTAAATATAAAACACACACACCTCATCCAAACATTGTTTTGTTAGAAGTTATCCCCCAGGGCCATTGGAGTCTAAAGAGCCTGCAACAGACCCATGCCCCTAATCAACAGGCTCCAGAGGCACTTCCCGCGAAAACTCCCAGGGTTCAAGCAAATAGTTTTCAGGCGGTGTCTGCATCCTTGGGAAGAGCTCTGAAGTCTGGAAACTTGCCGGCTCGGGAACATTCAAGTTCAAGTCTGGGCCAGCAGAAGCGTACAATTCGCCTGCCAAGACGAGACCATTGTTGTCCCAGATGCCAGGAAAGCTGCCATGCTCTGGAAACGGGTTCCCCCAGTTGTGTGCTGAAGTACATTGTCCGAGGGACTCTCGTCAAACATGAAAGCCCAGTTAATCTCCTGGGGAGTTGGTTGCGCGTGAATGGGTTCAGCCGGCCGACTCTGCTCCATATCTCCAAATCGCACTCCCGGCGAACACTTAAAGGTTGAGCTTCGGGAGCTCAAGGTCGTAATCCGCGACTCATACTTCAAGTCGGTTCCAGCATTGCCTGGGGGCTGTAACAGGTTATCCCGTTGTAGAGTCGGCTGCGTAAGCTGCACTTGTTTCTCCTCATTCATCGAGGCTTTCGATTCTACCTCGGTGCTTTCAACACTCATAGCTGGGATCTGCAGCTCATTGTTCGGTTCCTTTGGGCCGTCTACCTTCGACAGAGTCTTTCGCACGGCGGCCTCTACCGCATTCTTGATCTGCTGTACCAGCTGTGGTATGCTGGGACCTGAGTTGGACCCATCAGGTTGAGTTCTCTGTTTAACTTTCTACCGGCTTCATTGGTCCCTTGATACGAGTTTTGGGCGTTTGTCATGGCATTGGCCGTGATGTGTTTCATCAGCCCTGATTCTGGTGCCGTCAATCGTTTTGTAATAATCCCAGGAAGTTTTTGTATTAAGAGCTGTCGATAACAGTCCGGAAACTCTGGCACTTCTGGCTCATAGTCTAGAACGTTAGCCTCGCCCCTACAGCAACAAGGACAGCTATCTTACAAGAACTGGGAATATTGACTTCGTCGGGAAGGTGATCTTGTATACCGCACGCCTTCTCCTCTTCGTCCAGAGATTTCCGATACATCCTTCTGCTTCTTAACTGCTTCTCTTGATTTTTGTTGATGCCATGAAATTTTAGTGGCGGCTCCTGTCGACATGGAGCCTCGAGGTGTTGGTCAAGTTCAGCCTGAGTTTCAAAGTGTCCAAGGAGTCGTGGCACTGTCTCTCTGACAGTATGTGTCGACGAAAGATATGTTCCCTATCAATACATCGTTAGCGCTTGGAGACGTTATAGGACCTGGCTGGTAACTGACTTGACTCTGTGGACGCTGGACCAGCCAGGTCCAACGCATGTCCGCGAACCTCTGAGTGCTTGCGGATCATTCTTGTAAAAGGGCAGGCGAATTTGCTATTTTCAGACCCTTCTTCTTCCTCCTTTCTTCTCTTGCCAGTATTGGACCTGCCGCCGCCTCCGCCAGATTCGCTCAAGACGTCATCTTCCCTTTCAGGTGAGTCTCGCTTTTTTTTCTTGTCGGCTTTGGTTGTCCGATATGTAGCTCTATCGTAGTGAGAGCTTTTTCTCTGACCCTTTGGCGGTCTTTTCGACGTCTCGCCATCTGCTGGCGCCCTTGAGCTGCCGTTCTCGGCTCTTTCCATAGAGCCTGCGTTGTCTTCCGGCTCGCTGTAACTGCCACTAGGTTGTCTGTTTGTGACAATGAGAGAAGAAATCACGGATGGCGTAGCTACGACGGCTGGTCTCGTGTATAGACTGACGATGGAAAAGTCTTAAGTCGCTCTTAAGCTATAGACAGACATAAAAAAGAAGGCGCTAGATGCCGTGCTCGTGAAGGTGCTAAGCGCCCAGGTTTGGATGTGATGATGAGATGAAGCTGGGCGTACGCAGTTGTGGAATCTAGGCTGGACTTTAAAATCGGGGCTGTAGGCTGACTGAGCGGCATAAGCGTGGCCTTGTTGAGGGTGGCAAGGGATTGAATTTAACACATGACGTACCTACACAGTGGTCTCGACCCTCTCACACAGGGATCAAGGTCATGGGGTTGGTGCACAGCCCTACTCGTTGGCTGAAAGACAGGATGGGTAGCGGGGAACCCTGATTTAGTCCGACGCTTGGATTATTTCCTGCTTGTCGGGCCAAACACCCATGCCCACATTCTTTCTGTAAAGATTTTCCTCCCATTCTCCCCAAATACGGCCCTTTTCTACTCTCTCCTGCCATTCCACTTTCACATTCACCGTATTCAAAAACCCCAGCTTGTCAACTACCCCTACGACATGGATGACCCATCTTGGGCATGGCCAGCCTGGAAATTTGGCATGAAGAGCGGAGATTTATTCACCAAGCTTCACAGCCAGTATAACACCTATCTGTGCCCCATTCAAGACCCTGATGCCTTCCATCACGATATCTTCGAAATCTCCCACAAGGCAAACTCTGCTGCCGAATTTCATCATTTGACCAACAATCGCAGTCAGCAACGCCTCCACGAATTAAATGAGGCTCTCGAATCTGCGAGTCTCGAAATCATCGCAAATCCAAGTCTTATCAGTACGCCTCAGTGGGAACATGCTGTCCAACTCTTTCGTACCAAGTCCTTGGATTCCCTAGTTCGCTACTTCGCTTCTTACCTCCCCGCCGACCACATTTGGCATCCATCGTGTCACGCTTTCGCTCCTGTCACCAGCAGCACTAAACCCGAAGCCCATTCGCCTGACACGGAGTTTGAGGGCACCAGAACATACCACCTCAGCAGCATTTCTGTGATAGATCAGCCCGAGTGCTTTCGACCGCAAACACCTAGCTCACTTGCTGACTATGGCGAAGAGATTATGGGACCTGGTGACGACAGGTCGATGATGCCCTTTCCCAATACATCAGAGGCGGTAAAGAGTGGGAATGGAATTCCGGATAGCAAGAGAGTGTACCCCGCTGAGAGTTCACCTGCGAACTTCCCCGTCAAACAGGTCGGGCATGGAAGCAGCCACTCGGAAAGTCAGACGGATCGTCACGTTGCTTGTCGGGAGACAGCCCAGCCCATGACATTGGCGTCTTCGGTCACGGCCACACTGGCTTCAGGGCCGTCGCAAACCATAATAACTTGTTCCAGCTCTATTCAGCCTACCAATGGGGCTCGGGCGGGAACCAAGCGAAAACGCCCTTGAGAGGTATCAACTCGCACGAAAGCCAATCGTGCGTCGCCTAAGATGAGGATCACAGGGAGGAGGAGGATTAGCTAGGTGTCATATGACAGAACTAGACCTAGAAACGATTTAATTCATCTACAAACCTGGCTATCTCGCATCCTTCCTCACTACTTTATTCCCATATCCCCTTTGGCATGTCTTGGGGCCGTCAAGTTCTTTCCATAACAAAACCTATATTATCATTCGGGTGTACCCTCGAATCGAGCATAAACTTTGAGCAAAATGGCTGTTCATAAGGATAGGACTCAGACTTGAGGCGGCGAATCTCATGAGAGAATCATGAAGCAAAGTGGTGATAGGAGAAACGAGATACACAGACAAAGCAAGTGACACAAGATGTCTAACCTTTGACATGGAATGAGAGCAGGTATTCAGCAACGCCACTAGGCATTTCTTCTAGTGGACTTGAAGTGTCAAGGCCATCAACCACCCAGAGCTCTACCACGGATAATAGGGCATCGAAGAAATTGGCTAAAATTCTAAGAGCAATTTGATAAGATCTGCATTCTAGATATGGAACAATACATGTTCGGCTGTTCAAACGTGGCCAGTGTTTCTAGGTCCGTCCCGGAGCCTTAACTTCCTCTCACCATCCGCCCTCGATGTCTTCAAAACATGCACCATCACCTCATACACTAGCATTGTCGTGGCAGATGATGGTATGGCGCGGATCATACTGGTGCCCATGCCGGCATATAAGGCACGCCAACCTTCTTCACGCAAAATTGTCCGAGATGTGCTGATAATGCCCCGGTATTGAGAAAGTAGTCCCTGGTGCAATTGATCTTTGGTACGGGATGACCCTTCTCGCGATTGGATGTAGTGGGAGGCCGGGCCTGAGCTGTTATCTAACGACATGGAGGGCTGTATTCTTCGTTGTATTTGAAGCCTTGTCCTGATGACTTCGTGGGGATATGTGGCAGCGCCGGCACACATTTTGCTCAGGGAACTAGATATTAAAGTTGCGGAGATCTCTGATCTGCCGCCTTCTTCTGTCCATCCACCTAACCCTGACCCGGTAAAGCTTCTTTTCAGCTGCTCGTACAGAGGAAACTGAATTGCTAGGTGAGTAATCCCGAGTAATGCTGGAGTAAGCCCTGAATAGAATGCAACCATTCCCTCTTTGCGATAGATCGACTGAGCGACATCAAGAGCAGACCTACTACTTCTGGGGGTGCTGGACTGGGTCATGAGCCGAGTCTTGACAACCCACAATGGATTTGTGGATATCGTAGAGCAGATGCCAGCAGATCCTGCTGAAACGGATGAAGCTATCCATGCCTGCTGAATATCTTTGTTCGGATCAGCAATCTAGAGTGAACAAGACGATGGGAAGGGGGAAATCAATGCACCTACCGAATCTCGTAGTTAAAGCTTCGTTACTCTCGTGATAGACAGTAAAATACACTGTCCATCTAGGGAGGTACGCCAGCATAGCTGGCACTAAGCCTCGGTACATGCCCCTGAAACCCCCTTCCCGCCATATCAAGCGCCCAGTCCCAAGCAGACCTCGATCCTGCAACGGGCGTCGGACGCTGGCTGAGGCTGAACCGAGGCTCTGTGCCGGGAGGCCCCCGCCCCTTGCAAGTTGGTTTTGATAACATCCAGAGGACAGGCTGCAATGCAGGAGGCCAGCCCGGCACTAGCGCCAGAAATACTCTGGATTGTAGAGGTAGAACAACGTGTCGCAATGTTTTCTAACCAGGAAATCGACTCGCATGAAGATTGGTTTGGACAGGAATTAGGAATTAGGACCTGTGGAGCCCAGCTGGGGAGAATTGGTGGGAGGCATCGTGACTGCATGTAGAATAGCAGAATTATTTCTCTGTCGCTAATTCTTGTTTGCGGCGGATTGAAAGACGCGTAACAGGTGGCGATGAATACTTCGTTGACTTAGGCATCCACCTAATGGGGCTTGGCGCATGGAACTTAGCGTGGCGGTGTGGGGCATTCTTGCATGATCACCAGCATCCGCCTCGCTGTGAGTCGGATCGGATTTTGCCTGCTTGCTAGCATGCGGCAGGCAGAACAAGGCAAGCATAGTGCATCTGTGGCCTCCCAGCCATTCCAAAGCGGCCATATAAGGAGCGTGATGCCGGTGGGGAATCTTGCGGTTCCTTTTGTACTCAACAAGCCTTCGCAACTTACTACCAGCAGGCCTCAAACTGGTGGATTTCCAGTACCTTTATAGAGCTACCATGGTTTGTACGCAACAGCTATCTTGTCTCCTTGCCATCGGTTTCTCAAAATGTCGTCTACCCATCTCATCTGTTGCAGCGCTTTTTATTTGTCTAATTGCGTCACCGCTAGCTAACTATCCCGTGTATTGGGTCCTCTGATACAGCGAACATAACCTTTCGAAAACAGGTCCGCCATACTTGGGCTGGTCGAACTTCTAGCTACGGGCCTGGCGATGTGCACAGCTCGGAAGTTCCTGACCCAGATCATGACCACGAACGATTGCCATTACTCAGCTTGCCACCTTTAACCAGACAGCGACGTGGGTTCCTAAGATGCCTGTTAGATCGAAGCAGTACCCCTGGCTTGGATAGCCCGAAACGCTTTGTCAAGTGGCCAGCATATTTTATTCACATCACCAAGGCCGCGTTGTTGCACAGTGAGCTTCCTTTCCTACTGTTGAGCGCGCTGACTGGGCTAAGCAAATTGATAGACTATGTCAACGTCCTGCTCGTGTTTGTGCCCTTGGGTATTGCTGCCGGGGGGCGAGGCTGGAGTCCCACAGTCATCTTCGCGCTGAATTTCATTGCCATCATCCCTTAGCAGCGGTATTATCCTTCGCCACGGAGGAGATCTCTATACCATACAGTACCCACCTGCCGGTAATACCCACCTACCGGTAAGCAAAAAAAAATTTCCCCATACAAAATGCAATTTTTCAACCATATGTGGAAAATTCACCAAAAATAAAAAGCGTGAAATAATATTCGAATTTCGTTTTAGAATCAAGTGGGTTTTAATATTTTCGCGGTATTTTAACTTGACGCCCTGCGCGCGTGCGTACCACACCTAATTCTTCCTCTTCCGAATTTGACCTCTCATCTTCTTCCATCCCTCCCACCTCGATCACATCCTCAACAGCATCCGCCCCTTCAATTGCTTCGTTTGCCTCGGAAATAGTCTCACCAGCCACTAGAGCCTCTGCCAATGTCATGAATCTTTTGTTGGGATTCGGTATCGCCTTCCTCTTCTTGCCTCTGCTCAACCGGCCAACTTCCTCCTCCAGACTGGCTATTCTGGTGCTTAGAGAGGCGATCTTTGACTCTTGAGCTTCGAACCCTTTCGATATCACAGAATAGCGCCTTCTTGTTGACGGACTCTTGTTCTTCCCCAGATCTCGGATGTGGCGGCTGGTCTTTGGCGTATTATCAGAGTCGACCTGCCCGTTTCTGTGGCTGTCCGACCCGGGCGTCGTTTCCTTCTTGTCCGGCTGGATTTCAGGATGTATGAGCGCTTTCCGTCGTGAAACTGGCCAGTTTCCAGTCACTCTCCAGCCTGAGAGTATATTTTCTTCGTCATACCCACTACCCTGGCTTTGGCATAGGCCTTGATGAAGTTGACCTTGTCTACCGGCGCAGAATCGGTCAAGCTGGTCAGTTTCTGCAGTTCTTTTCGATAGGCAGCCTTAGATACATTGAAGACGCCATTATCTAGTGGCTGCAACCCATGAGAGCAATGTGCAGGCAGGTAACAGCAGTATACGTTGTTCAAAAAGCACGTAGCCATCCACTCATCCTGGATTTTTAGTCAGCGCCGTCAGCGGTATTTCCGATCTAGAACAGGCAGACACTCACAGTTACATGGCTCCCATGGCCATCTAATATGATGAGCCTTGCATCAGACTCATCCGCTGGTTGCGTTTGAGGCAGATAGACCTCCTTGAGCCACTCGACTGCGATATGGTTGTCCGTCCAGCCATTGTCGGACGTGATATAATACCAGTCGGCGACCCCCCGGAGCTCATCGATAAGCCACTGTTGCTGAAGTTCTTTGCCTTTGAAGATAATCCCCGGCTTCAGAAGACGGCCACCTGCGGTGGCGGCTTCGATAAAGGTAGTCCAAGTGCGGGACTGCGAGCCCTTGAGGAAGGCCTTCCTCCTAGGATCGCTACTGCCAATTACCAAGGAATCCAAGCCTAGATTCGCAATGAATTAGTTAAATTAATGGCCGGAATAACAAATACTCACCAAATCCAGCCATGATACCGCCCTCGTCAACATTAACCGTGTTCTCCGGCTTGATCCAGCCATATTCGCTCTCCCGGATATCAAAGTACCAATTGACGGCCATTGGGGTAAAATAATTGAACCTTGAAGCTTCCTGGCGTTTTCCCACCTTCGTCTTGATATCGTCATGGCGTTTAATGAATCTGGCTAGCCAGTGTACACCGATAGGCCTTTCCCGTCCTTGCTGTCTCAAGAGGGCAGCGACGGTGGCGCGAACTTGACTGTGGGAAGGAGCATAGCCCAAGGCCTCTTGTCGAAGTATCCAGGTAACCAATCTGGACTCCTCCGACTTGGATAAAAGCTGAGCAGGCTGGGTGACCTCAGATCTTGACGGTAGGCCTCTTAATCGGTCAGAGAGAGTGGTTTGAGGCACGCCATTCTTCTGGGCAGCCTGGTTCTGGGAGAGGCCATTATCTGTGACATCCAGTATGGCCTGGATAACATCCTCCTCCGTATAAGATAATTGAGGCATGTTTGAGGCGATTGAGGAAAGATGGGAAAGAGAAAATTCTGGATGAAGCTTCGGGGAGGCTGGGTGATCAGGGAGGCATTTTAAGACATTTTACATTAGTGCCGTGCGACCATGCCGCATGCGTCACTAAAGAAACAATGCTGGAATATTAAATTCCATACAATTCTTAATACAGCAGACATTTTCTCATGAAAAAATCTCTCCTTTTGACAAAGTACTGTGCAAGTGAAATTGGGCATTTTGTATGGGGAAATATTTTTTTTGCTTACCGGTAGGTGGGTATTACCGGCAGGTGGGTACTGCATGGTACCACTCGGCGATGCCCTAGGAGGACTATCTTTGGAAACGCGGTCGAGCTTATTGTGAGCATCATTGCCCTAAAAAAGGGCGAAATCGAAGTTGTTCAATCATCGATTCTTGGTTCAATCCTATCTAACCTACTTCTTGTCATGGGTATGAGTTTTTTGTTTGGCGGCATGGTCAACATGACAGACAGCATGGGCAACGGGATCGAGCAGAGCTTCACCTCTGCAGCGGCACAGACTACATGTTCCTTATTGGCTTTATCCAGCGCTTCGATGATCATTCCAGCGACGGTTCGTTGCATTCCTGGGCACGAAATCCCCAATACTCCACTATGTTGCAAGGCCCGTCGTTTACCATCAGGAAAACTAACCAATTCCCAGCTCTACAGCATACTCGGTCGCACAGACGAGCCCGATAAGATCCAAATCATCGTCACACACTCCCGCGGGACAGCAATCCTCCTGCTTCTCCTTTACATCCTGTATCTGTGGTTCCAGCTGCGGACGCATAGAAATCTCTTCAATGTCGAGGCAAGTGTTGCCCCCGACCTAGAAGACGAGGCAAGCAACGAGCTCCAGACAACTATAAACCCCTGGGCAGCGGCAACGATTTTGATCGCTGTAACAATCATTATCTCGTTTTGTGCCGACTACCTCGTAGGTAGCATCGATACTATCGCCGAGAACACACAGACCAGTAAGAGTTTTATCGGCTTGATTCTGATCCCGATTGTAGGTAATGCGGCGGAGCACGCCACTGCTTGCGTGATGGCTGTGAGGAATAAAATGGACTTGGTAAGCGTTAAAATGTTTATTTTCTTAATAACCTTGGCGGACTAATGTGTTGCGTCTACAAATCAGGCTATGGGTGTTGCAATTGGATCCAGTATCCAAATTGCACTGCTGGTTACACCATTTCTGGTCCTCTTGGGTTGGATGATGGACAAGCCGATAAGTCTGCATTTCGAGATTTGTGAGTTACCATGGAGATATGGAGACTAAGCAACGGACTACTGATGCTTCTATATAGTCGAGACCGTTACATTTGCCTTATCCGTCCTGGCTGCCGCGTATACGGTGCAAGATGGAAAGTCGAACTACCTTGAGGGAGCTATGGCAAGTTCAACCGTCAACTCCCCCTCCCCTTTTATCTGACCACAAAGAGCTAATTGCCCCATAGCTTATCGGGCTGTACATCATTATCGCACTAGCATTCTGGGCTATACCCAGCGGGGTGTTGGGAAACGTCATGGCATAGTTCATGTATGTCGTAGAGACGACAGAATGCCGCAGTCCTGGGTAGGGGTGGATCAGAAGGAATTGTAGTATAAGTGTCGATGTTTGGGCTGGTTCTTTTAATCTTTTATATAAAGATAAAAGTCAAGTGGCTGTAGTCTTGATGACAAGTTTGCATTTGTCATTCAAACCCCTTCGTGTGTGAATCTAAATGCGTTCCTCAAATCTTACTATTCTGAGTCCTTTATTGGTAGCAACGATCATATGGGATAGGCAGCCAATGTTAACAATGACCATCGTATCACCTACTTCGCTACCAACGACAATACGTGCCGCTTGATAACTAAACAGGTTTTCTCATCTCACGATCATGCCGCCCACTCTTGGCGCGCAGAACAAGTGCTGAGATTCTCAAAGGTAAACTAGTAATAATTACACCAAGCAGCATAATTGAAAATCTCGAAATCTCCCTGGTGCCTTGTCACACTGAGGATGGGATGGAGTCTTGCACTATCAATTCTTGGTGTTTCCGAGTGGGAAGGCACATATAGACGTTCCAGCGCTCCAGGTTTTCGCAAGAGATGTAAAGACGCCAGTCAATTCTTACAAGAAACATTACTTCGTTTGAGTTGATCTCCTTCAAGTGTAGCCCCGATATCCTAGCCCATGCCCTTGACGAATAGCTCTTTTTCTGGGTATACTTCCAACCTAACATAATCGCAGCAAGAAACATACGTCGTGGACATTGTATAGGTCCTGTCTTGGCTAGAATTTCCGGTTGGGCGGCGGCATTGGGATTTAGATTGGGAGACATTGACTGTAGTAGGTTGAGGTAGTAGCAAGCTGCCAGAAGGGTAACTAGCATATGTCGCGCCAGACGTTCGTAATATCCTTTCGATAAAAGCCCTTAGGGAAAGAGCCCCTGGAGGAGCTGGAGTAGGGCAAGGCCAAAGAGCCACAAGTAGGCGATGAGTAGAGCCTGAAATTAGCATGTTAGTCATTGTTTGTCGTGCTGAAAGGTGTTTAATATCCATTAGGTCACCAACAAAGCCGTCCTAGCCCATGGCAAGGTGTCGATTCATAGCAATATCTGATAGTCTGAGTAGATGGATTTATGAGGGGACATGTGAGGTAATTGTTGCAGAATCCCGTGGCTTTCAATAGCTATGGATGTCGACGATGCCCTTGTTAAAGAGTTGCAGAGAGCTTTGCTTTTAACGCTCAATGCGTTACCCTCTTCTTGGTCGGAAGGTACACCTCATTCAGACTTATGGGATAGCCGCTTTATTACCGCACTAGCGCGCTTTAGGCAATAGCCTTAACGTAACTTGGTTGCATTTAAACCGCCCATGGACATTGCCTTGCCACGTAAGCCGTGTCCTTGGCAATCCAGCGATTCCGTTAGCCGCATGGTTCGAACAGGGGATATCGGGTGGTGGCCGGCACAGCTGATTCTTCGGCAGATGGGAGGAGCGATCAGCATTGAAATTCCGATTGAGGGGTGCATGATATGACCGTTGTTACATTCTCATGACGTCATTTGTACGATCCGCATTACAATGTCCTGCTCTGGTACGTATCCAGGTGATCTCCAGCTTCAAACCGTGTACGAGATACATAATAAAACAAGCGGACAATATTTGCAATGTGGACCCAATTCAGCTAGGCTCATCCTGATCCCACATATAATCTGTTCAAAGAAGCTCTCCATCATTTAATTCCTAGTCTCTCATTCCTCCGACCTGGCGTATGCAGTGTGCAATAGTAATACCAGACTTTATTCTAGGGTTTCTGGACAGAATAATAGGAATTTGAGGTCGCAATCCCGGTTGTCATCAGTACCGTAGTGGATGAACCAGATAGAATCATTAATTGGCTCATTGTGTATTGGTGCATATAGTTGGAATAGACCCGTAGGGTTGTCAGTTGATGTGTGGACTGGGAGCAAGGCATGGTTGGGAAGATGATGGTATCGAAAACATGACCTGGTTGAGGGTAGCCAGCCAGGGTTTATATTCAACAAGTGGGCTGCAAACCTGCCCCATGACCTTAGACTACGGTGCGAGACCGGTCGAGACTGATTGCAGATACGTCATTGCTCATGGATTGGTTGAGCGGGGAAACCTTAAATTCCTACCCTAACGCCCATCCATGCACTCTTCTAAACAATTTCCTCTCTTATCTACTCCAGTAATAGACTCTTGACTTTCCTGCCTGCCTTGCTCTTCTACTCACCCGAACTTGCATATTATTCTGCGAGTATGGATTCACCTAAAGATACTGAAACCCCTACTGAGAAGGACAAGCGTGCCCACCATTTGTATGGTATCTCGCCAAGGACGCCAAAGACACCGAATCTTCTCCATCGTCAGTTAGAGGTACTAATATATCCTATAAATTCGCAAGCCAGGCTAACCTAGCTACCAACACTAGGAAAGAAAGTACTTCGATTCAGGTGACTTTGCGCTCTCACAGGCTCAGAAGTCTTCGAACATCGGCACTGTAACTACCGGCATCGAACATCCCCTCCGGGAGAACATATCCCATCCATTAGCTCCCGTGCCAAGCTCCAGCAACGTGGAGGATTGCGCCAATGAAGAATCTCGAGGTGAAATAGGGACTGGCGAGTTGCGATCTGATAGTCACCTTAAACAGGAGATCGCTTCTCAAAGTCAAGGCGAACCTGGAGGTACGAAGCAGGAGAGCAGTACATAGATGCCAGCTTCCCTCCATCGGCCTTATAGGCAGGCTTATAATCTCTACTCAAGCTGGAAACTTTCGTATTCGAGCAGTCTAAAATATATTATTCTAGTACTCATTGGCTCTCGTCGGATGCTAATCAGTGGGTGTAGTGGCTGTCTACTCTATGTCTTGCTCAGTAAATATTAGAAAAGCCTCCCTCGGGTTGAGAAAAATTTCCGTTGCTTCCAGCCAGCGCCGTACATCGTTTCTTCGGCCGGGGGTATCTCATGCTCTTCTGACCGCCCTGCATCCGCACAATGAACTGCAGCATTGCCAACTACTTCCCGGTTCTCCTCTGTCCACAATTGCGTGCCGGCACTTTGTTGATAGTGGTTTTTGGCTAAATAATACACTTGCGGTTCCAAGCTCCCGTAACATTTATTGTCGAGAGAGTGGCCCGATTCGCCGATTTTCCACGTGATTTCCATCTGGTTCACCTGTGCAACCGTAGCCCCGCACACTCCTGGCCGCCTTTTGCCGCCTACATCTTTAGCCTTACAACCAACTTTAGTAGTCCAAGAGGCCGCCTGGTTGATGAAGGAGCATTCCGGCGCAGCTCTGCCCTGTTCTATCCTTGAAATTCTCCCGCGGACCTGGGCTCTTGGATTCCACAGCTCGTTCGTTAATTTTGTCTCGACACTATCCCCCCGCACATCCAAAAACCCTACCATCTCTCCCTCGCCGCGGTTGGTCTATCCCATGAAACGGTGGTGCCTGGATGTGTCTCTTGACACTTTCGAATCTTGCTGTAGCCAATTTCTATCCCTTCGACTGTCAGGAGGCTCCAGTTAGGTCACTACAGGGGTGTCTAACCAATCAAATATGAGAGTATGAAAGGTACATCATTCTCCACCTAAATTAGCCTGTGATAGAAGTCCCAATATTTTGAGTTACAAATCGCGACATCACACTGCTTACATCCCCCCCTGATTGATGCCTTCTTGTATTGCTGCTGACCGCCCCAAAGGCTTCCTTGAGGTCCTTGACTAAGGTTTTCCAATCTGTTGGCCCTTACAAGCAACGCAAGCAGATATTCCTATAAAGCTCTGGTCGTCATAGGCTTTGAGGGCATCGGCAGGGATTGATTGAGAACTCATAGATAACTTCAAAATAATTTGCATGGTGTTTTAGGTGAGAATGATTAATGACGCATCTTTAGGTTCCCCGCATGTACTGCTCATGTGACAGGGGTAATGTGGGGCGAGTTACCTACTGGAGCCTCCCGACAATCGAAGGGATACAACCGGCTTTTACATATCATCTGCCTGTATCAACCCCTCTCTATTCAGCCACGCACGTACAGGTTATACGGGGTCTTAACGAAGGGATAATGATAATACTCGGCACGCCTTCATGGCTCATCTCTCCCAACACCGCTACGAAGAGACTCTTGAGTTTTCATCGGACGCCAAGAACTATGACTTCGTCTATAACCAGCTGGCTGCTGAGACCCCTATGCAGCGTGATGGAACTGATCGTGTAATCTTACTATGGTTTTGCTGAGGATCCTAGCTTCGATGCTTAACATTAGCGCCGTGTAATCTGTATCCCTTGAGCTGTGGAAAACCTCCCGGCCGTACCGAGCCCCACATTCGCCCCAACCTCTGAGAGGTACATGAGGGGAACCTTATGATGCGTCATTGATTGATTCCACCTACATCCTCATAGAAATTCTTTCGGATTGATCAATGACTTCCCAATCGGTACCTATAGAGATCTCGGCGGAGGCTCTCAACGCGTATGATGACAGCAGCTTTATCAATGAAGATAATAGCCTTCAAGAGCATGAGGGTGATAGCACCCGGAGACCGGCTTTTCTGCCTGTCGAAGACCGAGGCTTCGATTTTCAACCCTTCCAAGTGCCGCGACGAGAGCTTGTTGTCAAGCAGCTGCCCCAGAACCCACTGTCCCTTTTCCAACACTTTATACCTATTTCCCTAGTCAATAGCTGGGTCAAATACACTAATGACAGGGTCAATAGCCTACTCCAGAGCGGCGTTATTGATAGCCAAGAACACGAAATAACAGAAAAGTCACGCCTCCGCGCCTGGAAGCCAACTACAGCTGCAGAGATATATATCTGGCTTGCGATCCTTATTTATATAGGAGTCCACGGCAAAATATCGGTCGAAGACCATTGGAAGACCTCTCAACTAGAGGATCAGCGGCCTGAACACTCGATAATGAAGTTCATGACTTATGACCGATTTCAACTCCTTCCTCGTCATCTCCGGCTCTTTGACCACGCCAAATTTACTGACGATGACGATTTTCCTATTATCTTCCAATGCGTTGAGCTGTGGTCTCAACATATTCAACTTGCAACAATGGAGCTTTGTAATCCGGGCTCACATCTTGCCGTAGACGAGGGCATGATCCGATATACTGGAAGGAATAAGCAAGTTACATACGTCCCCAATAAGCCTATCGACACAGGTCTCAAAGTCTGGATAGCTGCCCAGCTAGGCCTCTTCATGAGGTGGATTTGGCACCAACCTGGCGCAAAATACGGCCCAGTTGGTGTTGAGCGGAAGAAGCCGGCATCACAACGAGGGAGGAGGAAAGGCAAAGGAAGAGGCAGCCAACGGAGGGCTCCTAACGAGGTTGACGAGGTCAAGGAAGTTATCCACGTCACCACAGAAGCTGGGGATAAGATCATGGCGTTGAACTCGACCCAAAGCGTCGTTATTGCCCTTATTAACCTGTTGCCGGAGTCGACATATCACGTCTTCGTGGATAACCTCTTCTCGTCGCTAGACCTCTTCCGCTCCCTTCGTCAGCACGGCCACGGTGCAACTGGCACAGCTCGGCCTAATTGTAGCATCTACAAAGGTCTTGCAGACGCCAAAAAGGCCGATAAGGCAGGGAAGTCAGTGTTCCAATTTAATGAGATCAAGGTCATCCCAACGGCCGATAATTAGGCAGGAAGACTCGACATTCTTCCTTACAATTCGGCTGATAACTTATCTTCTTCTTCTCTAGGTCAATTAGATCGCTTGGAAGGATAATGCCCTCGTATTGCTCCTTTTAACCGTCTTTACTGGCGATGAGAGATGTGATCGTTGGAGGAAGAGACCGTCAACGAAGACCCCAATGGCACGGCTAATATAGCGCTTTTTTAGTGGCGAGCCGGTTAAGCTTATATCGATCCCTACTATCGCCGCTTCCTACAACGACGAAATGAAGTATGTTGACCGAGGCGACCAAAGGAGGTCATATCTAGGCTATGATCATCCTATCCGCCGGGGCGCTTAGCAGGCTATTGCTTGGACCTTCTTATTGGATATAGTCCTAGTGAATAGCTTCCTCTTACAGCTGCACGGGGAGCCGGCTTGGGAGCGTTATACAAGCCAGAAGAAGTGGAGGGAATGCCTATACAACGCGGTCTTCAAGACCTTCCATCCGCAAAGCCAGTCAAGGCGGACTTTTCGAGCCGGAGACGAATTTACGCCCGTGGCACAACATAAGCACGTCCGAAGAGGGAAAAAATCAGATTGCCTTGCTTGCAAGGGGCTTCAATTAGGGCAGCCGAGGTCAAGAAGTGCAAGGAGGCCCTTGGCCCCGGTCAGTTACAACAAAAGAAGGCGTCAATCGATTTGGGGATGTGAGCAGTGTGATGTAGCGATTTGTAACTCGAGAGATTGCTGGTACTTCTATCATAGGCTAAAATAGGGGGGGATTAGGTATCTTTGATCCGATGCATTTTAATTGGCTGCACCCCCCCGCCGTGACCTGGCGGGAGGTTTTCCACAGCTCAAGGGATAGAGAAGAGCTATAGAAATCATGAAATTGAATTCAAGGTCACAAATATAAGGGTAAGAGATCTACTGCGTAATCTTCAGTATACAACGGAGTTCTCAATCCAGTCTTGGCAACGCATCCCGCGACACTGCCCCGCCAAACCTCCCTAGGTCAGCAGGGGAGGTTGATGTTGTATTGTCCCAACTGGTAACGTTGATGTAAACTCCTAACTGGGACCCTTGACCAAATCGCCCTTTGCAATAATCAATAAGGTATGCTAGGGATAGTGGAGATCCTCTGCCTGGGTGTAACCGTCTCCGTAGTTTTGCGATTCCAACTCCATAGACTGAATATACAGCTGTGCCTCGTTTTCAATGTAATTCTGTATTAGGGTGCAGTTGCAACCCGTGTGCTGCAACAGTTGCATCTTGAGGTGGAGAAGCTCTTCATTCAGGTCATCCACGCAGCTGGTCAGCGTTCTATGGCGTTGCTCTATCGCCTCTTCGTTGGACTGGAGCCTCGCAAGATCCTTCTTCTTTCTTGTGCGAAACTTGTTGGCAGCGACGCGGTTTCTCTCTCGCACTTTCTTTATTTTCGCGTCTTGTTTGCGAATACCGGCGCCGCTGCTCATGCCCATCTCATTTGTGTGAGTATGAATCCCTCTCCTGCTCGGGTCATCGTTGTTTTCTCCTCCTCTGGAATCGAGCCTAGCGGGCTCAGGAGCTGCGCGCTCACTAAGCTGCGTCTTACGTTTTCGTCCAGGCTTTTTGGGTGGCTCTTGTGACGACTGGAGCGAAGGAGTCACGGTCGAAGGTGGTTCGTCAGGGACCGTTACCAGGCGCTCGGATGATAGAGCATGGTTCTTGACAAGACGGGCTTGCCTGTATGAGGCAGTGAGGTCAACATCATCCTGGAAAGCGCCCAGGAAGGGTCGTCGGTCAATCCACTCCGAACCCTCCCATCGCGGGTGGGACGGAACGGCCGCACTGCCTACAGTGAGCTCGTCTCCAATAGCCTCGTTCGGGGTGTAGCCGTGCAGCAGTGTCACCCCTTCCATATACGGAAAGGAGTTCGTGAGAGTATCTGCTTGAGAATGTCAGGCCATACTGCTCATGCATGGTTGTAGAATGAACCTACCGTAGCTCATTTATCTGCTGAGGCTTGTAGCACTAGCGGAAGGATGCTCCGATAGACGGCAGTGGCTTGTTGGATGGATCAACAAATGTAGAGACGATCGTCTAGTAACTCTTGGTAACCTGGTAAAAAGCTAAGAACCTTGAGTTGGAGGCTAGTTTTGCTGGAGGTTGATACAGGGTGGAATGAAAGTTTTGTTGTTCCTAGATCTCTGGGGTCACCAAAGCCTGTACCTAAAGGAGGCGAGTTAGTCTAAGGTAGCGGGAAACGCATTGCAAGTCGACGAGTTCTTGCGCACTGCAGGTCGGTGTGGCCCGACGCTCGCCCCTCGCTGGAACACAACATCCACATCTGCACCGGAGTGTTCGCCGGCCTCTGCGATTGGACCAAATGCCCGGACCGCATCCGGACCCCTGGCTGGTCACTGGAGGCGAGGGAGGCCTGACGCGCTATGACGCGTCGTGCCGCTTTTTTTCTAGAAAGCTCAACGCTTCTTACCTAGCTCAACGCTTCCTACCAAGATCAGCCGCAAAAATTCGATCGTCGCACCGAGGATACCGAGGAGGAGAGTGGCTTGTTGTTTTATCTGGGCGGGTCCGTTCTGATCCAGGCTTAGTGTACAGGCCGTTGATCGAGATGGTCGGGTTTGCAAGTACAAGGATCAGAGTTACCTTTGAGACTGGTCAAGGATCAGAAAGTGGAAGGCAGATGCTTTGTTTCACTAGGGTCGATGCTGGCTTTGCCAAATACTTGCGGCGCATCGGGCCCTCATGTTATTCTTGGCGGCGAATCTCATCTCACAACGTGCGGCTATCATCCTCCGGCTTGAATTTCACTCTTACAAGAGACAGTTACGAGAACATGCTGGCTTTTAAAGCTGCTCGCTTAAAATGATGATGATCAATAGCTTTGAGACGGCCAGACCCGTCATCACCCACACATCCATTTGAATCAGTTTTATCTACTTGTGGTTGTCACACCACTTTGCACTTGACGTCAGTATTAGGATGGGCTATATTATCTTCAACGCCGCAGGCCTTTCCAAGACAGTCACTTTAAAACCCTTTATCCACTTACTGGCCTCCGTCTTCCCTTGCTGCATGGCCACTACCGAAATCACAGCTTCAGCTCCGACATTTCTAGCATCAGCTACCACTCCATAGACGGCTTGAGAATACGCCAACTGTTCCAGTCCACCATGGCTGTACTACCACCAGCTTTCCTCTTTCCGAGCGGTCGTTTGCTTAGATATAGCTCTCGCACATTTCTGCTACCTCTCAGTTGTCACAGCAGGCTTAGTTTGCCATCAACCCGTCGTTCAATGTCCTCCTACCTCGTGAGACCGAGGGACCTACGCAATGCCATGAAGACGAATCCAACATCCGACATCTCCCTCGAGCCACAAGTTATTCCCTTATGCGCCTCCTGGTTTCCAGTCGATGACAATGAGGGTCGCACCGGTATCCAGACCTTCCGTCAGAAACGGATCCCGAAAGCTCGATTCTTGGACCTCGATAAGGTTATCGACACGCACTCCCCTTTTCCTCATCTGCTACCCAGCGCCGTGGACTTCGCCGCCTCCATGAGCGGGTTGGGCATCCGTAAGGAGGACATTCTGGTAGTGTATGATACAAAGGAGCTGGGCATCTTCTCGGCACCGAGGGTAGGGTGGATGTTGAAGACTTTTGGCCACCCGAAGGTGCACATCCTCAATAACTTCCGGCTGTGGGTGGAACAAGGCCTTCCGACAGAACAAGGGGAGATACACAGCTTCAAGCATTGTACCTACCCGGTTCCTGAGATAGACGAAGGGAAAATCGCCAGCTACGAGGAAGTTCGCGAAGCAGTCATGGACCATAACAAGGAGGGTAGAGAGGGCATACAGGTTCTGGATTCGCGATCCAGCGACGACTTCAGTGGAAAGTATGCGGGGCCACGGCCAGGCTCACCGTCAGGACACATGCCCGGCTCCATAAACATCCCCTACGACTTAATGCTGGATCCGGAGACGAAGGCATTCTTGCCATCTGATCAACTGATGAAACTGTTCAAAACGAAAGGTGTGGATCCTCAAAAGCCGATTATCTCGAGTGGAACAAGCATCACGGCGTATGTGATCGAAACAGCGCTGAATGAGGCCCAATGTGGTTCTCCCGATTTACGCAAGGTTTATGAAGGAAGCTGGAGGTGAGTTTCTAGCCCTCTACTGCCCGCACCTTCTACTATGCTTCTTCTTCGTGACTGTCAAAGGCATGGCTGACTATCTAATAGTGAATGGACGCAAAGAGTACGGGCATCGGACTATTTGGTTCGGAAGACACAGCCTTGAGCATAGCGCTTGATATATAGTATGGAGAGCACGTTTGTTTTATCGACTGAGACCTGGATTCGGGCCTCGCTGTCTGCGGCGAGAGCGTCTTGAGCCTTCTTAGACACAAAGCTGCTGAGAGGCCCTTGGTGGCTGCTCTAGCCATGTGCTCCTTGCATCGCAGTCGCTTGTTTTTGGTAATTTACGTACACAACAGTGATCTACTTGTAGCGTTTGCAGCCCCAGCAAGTTCATCGTGATGACACGCTCCGGTCGGTCCAGCGGCAATTGCTTGCGTTGCCAATCTCCACGCGTCTCTTTGCTGGTGTCGATAATGCCACCGTGCACTCGGCAGAACCATCCCTGCAGCAATTGCTTTCACATGCCAGGTTTAGCACATGCTTGAACCAAGGCAAGTGTAAGTGGGACAACGGCACATGCAAGGTCTCAACAAATCGACTTGACTGTACCCAACAAAACATTTCGTTATTATGACGCCAAGTTACAGATTCACCTAGATCGGGATTTTCTAACATAAAGTATCACAATTTCTACCCTTTATAGAAAACAATGGCCGCCTGAGCCAGAACTTGGAAAGACGCCGCCCAACAACATACCTGCGCTACCATGGCGGGAACATCGCTATGGGACTACATCTTCATTCGCACATGCATATTCCTCCTACACCTCGTCGCACCCCTCAGCGTCGTTTATTCGCTGGCCAGTCTGCTGGTCCGTCTTCCATTTCAGCTGCCGCGAGAACTACAGGCGTGGCTCGCTCTGGAGGCTCTTTTCTATTTGGCGGTCTACCTACCGCTCAAAGAATACCTCCAGAGGGCCGCAAAACACCCCGTCCCTCCCTGCCGCGCCGATCGCCGGAAGCTGTTCCTCCAATGCCACAACAACGTTCCCGACCCAGCCCAGTACCTAAGAAAATGGTTCCGGGGTGCGCCAGCGTCTGAGATTAAGCGTGACAACGTCAAAGACTTCTTCCGGTGGGCATTCTTGAACACCGGAGAGCATGATCCAGCCTATGATGAGGAGTTAGAAGAGTATACTCAAGAGATGGAGAGGTTGCTGGGCAGGAAGTTGGAGCTTGGCCGCGGAAACGCCAAATGTCTCCGGTTGACTCTCGACAAGGTAGAGATGTTGCATCGGAGCTTAACGTGGTATCTAGTCAGTTACTCACAGGACTACGCGCCCAAGCGCCATATCATGTACGCCAGGTTGCTAACTCTGCTCGTACTACTCTAGTGTGTGTTTGTTGTCGATACGATTGCGTCCATCTCTTTACGATACCACTCGTTCAACCTTCATCGCACGTCGTTTCGGCAGTTCCTCGCCACCTTTCCCCACGTCCTTTCACTCTGTTCGCGGCCTGTGCCTCCCCTGCGAAGAGCCTCACCTACTGGCACCGTCCACATACGTCCAAGACAAGGCTGCCTATTCTGTTCATCCACGGCATCGGCGTGGGGCTCTACCCATACATAAACTTCTTGGCCGACATAAACGCCGACGTTGATGAGGAACCATCTGATGGGCAAGTTGGGATTATCGCTATAGAGATTATGTCGGTCAGCTCTAGGATAACATACGAGGCAATGTCGAAGGAGGAAATGTGTGATGAGATTCACCGCACATTGACCGCACATGGGTGGGAGAATTGTGTCTTGGTATCACATTCGTAAGTACCACCCCTGGAGTGATTCCATTCCCCTACGTATTGACATTGACCGTGTCAAGATACGGAAGCGTGGTTGCCGCGCAACTCCTCCGTAGCCCGGAGATCTCGCAACATATCGGCCCCATCTTATTCATTGACCCCGTGTCTTTTCTACTTCATCTACCTGACGTGGCCTATAATTTTGTATGCCAGCTCGGTCCCCAGACTGAAGATATTGGGCTAAACTCCGCACTAGATATGTAGAAGGCCAAGTCAACCCAACGAGTATCTACTCTCCTACTTTGGTTCCAAGGACATAGGCATCTCTCACACGCTATTCCGCCGCTTCTTCTGGGCCGATAACTTGTTGTGGAAGGAGGACATCCAAGATCGTCCGGTGACTGTGGTCTTGGCCGGCAGAGACAGTGTGATCGACACGAAATCGATTCGGGCATATCTGCTGGGGTCAGACAATTGGGCCCTGGAAACTACGGATTTGATGGATCTCGGGCGGAAAGAGGATGGGTTGGACGTGATCTGGTTTCAAGATCTGGATCACGGCCAGGTCTTTGATGAGAAGAGGACGAGAAGCAGGCTGGTTGAGATTGTCTGGACGTTTTGCAAGCAGTAGCCGACGAATTTGGTCCTAATCTATAGTTGTAGGTTGAAACGAGGTTATTGAATATGACAAGCAGGTTCTCACACTTTGTACCGAGGTTCGCCTCCGATTTCTTGTAAGGTGTCTGCTAAATCTTCCTGGCCCTATCCGCCGATTTGGTCCTCTTGAAAGCTATTGATGTCTCCCGCACGCTCTGATAGACCAACCACCAGGTATGAAATAGCTAAAAAGAGGTGCACAGGGCATAACAAACGCAATAGTAAAAGGCACGCTGTACAGGATTCCATGTAGATGACGAACGGGTCCTGTGTCATGTAGCGGGAGTCAGAGAGGTGTTGGAGAAGTGGCTTGCACGATGGTGTTACACAGGCATGCCACCTCAAGGAAGATGACATCACGATGATACCAGAATTGTCAGAACAGCAGGTCTAGTATCTTGGCCTGGTCTCTTCAGATAAAAAAGAGGAAGAAGGAGAGAGATCAGGATGATCAATCAATCATCCTTGGGTCTCCATCTTCTGATCACTTACTCCATCATTATACGAGCACGCGTGTCTAACAAGAGGACGTATTCCTTCTAGAGCACGCCGAAGAGATCGGCGCGGCTGCTCATAGCAAGCAAGGGAGTTGTAGGAAACGTAGCCTAAGCAATGCGCTAGCAAATATGGAGCATATCGTGCACTTAAGAAGAGATGGATAATTTCACATAGAGTAACCCATGATGCCGTCCATACTTTTCCTTTAGAAAGAATAGGGTTCGACCACTTGAGAAAACCTTTTGACGTCATTGTTAAAATGCATTAAATTGTGAAACCTCAGACTCGTCTCGTAATCTCAACGCTAGATGCAGCTGCTGGACAATTCTCTTAAATAATTAAGCCGGCCGCGTCGCCTGACAATGCCTTCGTTTTACTCGCGATTATTTGCTTCGATGGCCACGAGGCCCTTGAGTCGACCCTCAACTAATGATGGGACGAAACCCTGACAATTATGCCTTGCGCCGGCTGCTTCCTGGCAATTAATTTTGTGGAAATTTTTTGGCGCTTGCATGACAAGGGTCAGCCGGCGATTAAAATGAGCACCAGCCGGCAATTACCAGTTTGACCACTACGAGGGTTACGGTGAAGCTAAAAGTAGGTAAGAATATAGAACTGATATATGCGATTTGATTGATATCAATATTTCTTTATGAAAATGTATGGTTGCGAGATTGTGGACGTATTTGCTTCGTGATGTCTTTTTTTGATGGTTGTTGAGTGACAGGGTTTTAGAACATGGGTTGTGCCACTGTGGCCAATAAGAACGCGTCTCGACTTGCGAGGCACAGAGGTGGCTGCAGACCATCAGTCTCGTTATGTTCAGCTTGAAGGAAGTCAATATGAAATAAGGGGTTAGATGAGTTATTAATACTGAGAAGTAGCCAGGGTGAGTTGAGTAAGAAATCTTGATCTTTGATTCTCTAAAGTTATTCGCAATGGATTACTTCATACATGTGCCGGAATACCGGCTTCTCGGTTGCCGCTCTTGTCTGATTATGGTAACTCGACGACGTATCAAAAAGCATCTTCAGAGTTCTCCCCACCATCTAGGCATTGCCGAGATCATGGAAGTGCAGAAGTGGGCATCTAAGATTGATATTATCCAAGATCAACAAGAGATCCACGACAGTCTACTGTACCAATTACCCCCTGGATCAGGTCCGGATACACGATTTGACGGTCCGTGCCCTTGGGTATTGGGTCCGGGCGGCTAATAGGCGGACGGGTACCCGTCCTTCTAAAATCGGGGGCACATCACCGGGTCGTCCGTGCACATCTCGAAATCTCATTTTTGATCATCTTTATATCTTTTGGAATACCTGATAGCCGCTTGACGGAGATTCTGGTCTTTCGTTGATGTCTGGCGCTGCGAACCCCGCTTCAGACGTCATCGTCGTCATGGAACGCGAACCAGACGTTCCGGGCGGGGGACGTCGCCGTCCCCTGCGAAAAAGAGCCAGAACGACGAAGGCAATGGAATTAGAACAAAAACGTGATAAAGAATGGGAGGAGGAGGAGGAAGAGGAGGAGACCAGCGAGGGAGCGTCGAGCCGTAACCGACCTAAGAAAAGGACCACACCCAAGACGGTTGGCAGCATGATCGAGGCAATCCAGAGCCTGAAACAATTCCTACAAGAAGACTTCAATAGGAAAATGGAAATCATGAAGGCAGAGTTTCAACTCGAATTTACCAAGCTTAGCGACCGTATGGCCGAGGAAGTCACCAGGACCACGGCCCAGATGGCACGAGAGTTGTCCCAAGTCCGTGAGCAGCTTACCGAGGTTCGCAGCGAGCTGGAACACACTCGGTTACAGCTGGACATCATGAACAGTGCTCATGCACTACGATCGTCTAGTCAATCATATGCCGATGCTGCCAGAACGACGCCTGTTAGTATTACCACACAATCTCCTTCTACGGTTCGATCGGCAACCCCGGAACCGGTGTTCTGTACAGTGGATGTATCCAGGGTGCCCGAGGATCATCTTGGAGACACTACACCTGCAGTGCTTCGCAGGACCATTGGACAGGAAATGCGAACATCTAGCGACCAACCTAGTTGGCGATGTGCTGCAGTGACTAGAGATGGACGAAATACCAACCGCCTGAGGGTCATCGGTAGGAACGAGGAAGAACTGAAGAGAATCAAGGCGGTCATCGAGGCCAAGAAGGCTCCAGGTGCGAGAGTCCTCCGAGATCAACTGTATCCAGTCAAAGTTGACAACGTCAACCGTGCGGCCGTTCTCGACCAGGAAGGCAAGCTCCTTCCTGGAGCAATGGGAGCCTTGAGCCAAGAAAATGAAGTCCAGATTGCCAAGATGGCCTGGTTGAGCCGAAAAGATAGCGCAAAGGCGTACGGATCGATGGTGGTATACCTTACCAAAAACAGCGATGCCAGGAGACTTCTACAGGAACGCTACTTCCACGCAGCGGGCGAATCGGCATATACCTGCGTGTTTGAGCGGAGAACCGGACCAGTACAATGCTACAACTGCCAGGAGCTCGGCCATAAGGCCTTCTCGTGCAATAAGAATCGGGTATGTGCAAGGTGCGCTACCGAAGGCCACCATCATAGCGAGTGCCAGACGCAGGTACCCAGGTGCGTACCCTGTGGTGGACCGCACGAGTCGTTCAGTAGAAGCTGCCCGGAACTTTACCCTACCCGGCATGAGTAGGCTGCTTCAGATGATCCAACTGAACGTGAGAAAACAGGATACGGTACACGAGAGCCTAATGAACGATAAGCGACTTCAAGATTTTGCAGTTTTAGCGATCCAGGAACCACAGGCACGGAAACGCGACGGTAAACTACTAACAGTCCCTATGGCGCACCCCCGGTGGATCAAAATGATCCCACAAGTTGGAGAGACGGCAGATGGGCAGTTCGGAGCATGTTGTGGGTGAATAGGGACTTGGAAGCCGAGCAAGTACCAATACAGTCCCCGGACTTGACAGCAGCAATCATACGACTTCCGGACCGAAAAGTGCTGGTCGTGTCAGTATATGTGCCCAGAGGCGAGCCCCAAACTCTTCGAAATACATGCCATACCCTGCACCAGATGATCCTCGACCTCAGAGGTAGAACAGGGATGGTGGTGGACGTCATACTTGCCGGAGATTTCAACCAACACGACCAGCTATGGGGAGGAGACGATGTGTCCTTGGCAAGGCAAGGAGAGGCCGACCCGATCATCGACTTGATGAACGATTGCTGCCTCAAGAGCCTGTTAGGCAGGGACACGAAGACATGGCAAGGCTCACACAGCGAGACGACAATCGACCTGATCCTGGCATCAGAGGATTTAGCAGCCACGATGACGAAGTGCACCATACACAAGACAGAGCATGGGTCGGACCACAGGGCAATCGAAACAAAATTTGACGTGGCCATCCCTAATCCAACCTTTAAGCCGAGACTCCTCTTCAAGAATGCTCCTTGGAAAGCGATAAACGTTAAAATCACATCCGCGCTGCAGGGCGTCCCAACGGGAGGCACCGTGCAGCAGCAAACCGACCGGCTCATGTCGGCAGTACTCGAGGCGATTCACGCACTAACACCAAGAGCCAAACCGTCGCCATACGCCAAGAGGTGGTGGACGACCAACCTCACACAGCTCCGCCAGATATACACCTACTGGAGGAACCGAGCAAGGGCGGAGAGACGGGCTGGCCGTATCCTGCCGGGCCTGGAACAGGTGGCAAAGAATGCGGCAAAGCAGTACCATGATGCTATCCGACAACAAAAGAATGCTCACTGGTCTGAGTTTCTGGCCAACGAGGCCAACATCTGGAAAGTGGCCAAGTACCTGAATCCGGACGACAGTGCGGCGTTCGGCAAAGTTCCACAGCTGGCTAGGGTAGATGGGTCTTGCACAAACGACAGTAACGAGCAAGCTGAAGAATTAATGGCTACGTTTTTCCCTCCTCTCCCTACCACCATAGCAGACGAAGGGACACGACCCCGGCGGCCGCCAGTACCAACACCAGACATCGCATTGGAAGAAGTGGAACGACAGCTCTTCGTTGCAAAGCCATGGAAGGCCCCTGGGGAGGATGGCCTGCCAGCAATGGTATGGAGGCAAACATGGCCGGTAGTAAAACACAGGGTCCTGGCACTGTTTCGTACATCGCTGCAAGAGGGAGAACTACCCACTCAATGGCGACACGCCAAGATCATACCACTCATGAAACCGCGTAAGGGAGATTACACGGTTGCGAAGGCGTGGAGACCAATCTCGCTCCTATCGACACTCGGTAAGGTACTGGAGTCGGTAGTAGCAGAAAGGATATCATATGCGGTTGAAACGTTCGGACTACTGCCCATGAATCACTTCGGAGCTCGAAAGAAACGATCCGCAGAGCAGGCGCTGATGCTACTGCAAGAATGCATCTACAAGGCCTGGCGATCTCGGCAGGTCGTCAGTCTGATCAGCTTCGACGTGAAAGGGGCGTACAACGGTGTATGCAAGGAGAGACTGCTCCAGAGGCTGGACGCGCGGGGCATCCCGCAGACGCTACTACGCTGGATCGATGCGTTCTGCTCAAAGCGCACAGCAACTATCGAAGTAAACGGCCAAAGCTCTGAAACTCGCGTCCTACCACAAGCCGGCCTCCCCCAAGGATCACCTCTATCGCCCATCCTGTTCCTCTTCTTCAACGCAGACTTGGTGCAGCATCAGATCGACAAGAGGGGAGGGTCGATCGCGTTCGTGGACGATTGCACGGCATGGGTCACAGGACCATCGGCTCAATCCAACCGCGAAGGGATCCAGGCGATTATCCAGAAAGCTCTAGACTGGGAACGGCGGAGTGGAGCTACATTCGAGGCGGAGAAAACGGCAATCATACATTTTACCAGAAAGGCAAGCCGGGTGGACTCCATCCCGTTCTCCATCAAGGGAGAGACGGTTCGACCAAAAGACCAGGTCAAGATCCTAAGCGTTGTGATGGACTCCGAGCTTCGTTACAAACAACACATCGCAATGGCAGCAACCAAAGGCCTCGAAGCAGCGATGGCACTGAGACGATTTAAGGGGCTGTCCCCGTCGGTCGCCAGACACCTGTTTGTGGCGATGGTGGCTCCGGTGATAGACTACGCCTCCAACGTCTGGATGCATGCATGCAAGGAGGCTTCGATAAGGGCCATCAACAGAGTTCAGAGGCTAGGAGCACAAGCGATAGTCGGCACCTTCCACACGGTGGCAACCGCCGTGGCGGAGGCAGAGGCGGACATACTTCCAGTTCGAGAACGGTTCGCCAAGAGGGCGATCAAGCTATGGATAGACCTCCAAACGCTACCGGATAGTAACCCCCTCCGAAGAATTGGATATCGGACATTCAGAAGATTTGTGTCACCCCTACAACGCAGCGCCAACGCGCATCAGGGGATACCTGTAGACAGGATGGAGACCATTCACCCGTTTGCGCTGGGACCTTGGGAAGAACGTGTACAACTGATGGCTGAGGACGGTGAGGAGAAGGTGACCGAGGCAGCCAATGCGGGCTGGGCCGTGCGAATCGCAACGAGCAGCTCTGCAAGGAACGACATGGTAGGCATAGGCGGGGCGATTCGAATTCCGGAGTCATGCAGACGGGGCGGTGGACTTCACACGTTCTCAATCACACTTGGCACAAGAGCTGAACAGAACCCATACACGGCAGAGTTGGCAGCAATGGCAAAAGCATTGCAATCTCTACCAACGCAGCTCTGCTATCGAGTCATCATAGTCTTCACCAGCAACAAGGCTGCAGCGCTGGCAGTCGGCCAGCCCCGGCAGCAATCGGGACAGGAAGAAATCCGCCACATCTATGATGCTGCAGCGACTCTGAGGGAGAATGGCAATAAGGTCTCCATTGCCTGGATTCCGTCCGGCGGGGACTTTGAGCTTGCACGAGTGGCCAAGGAAGCAGCACGTCGAAGTACAAAACAGGGCTGCCTCCCAAAGAGACTCCCATTCAGGGCCAGGTCCACGACGCTTAGTATTGCGAAAGCGGAGCGACAGAGTACCGAAAGGTTGCCAGAAGGAGTAGGGAAGTACTCTAAGAAGTCGATTCTGCGCTGCCGGGAAAACACACGCGCAAGCTATATGATTTACTCACCTGGAAGGAAGCTAGAGTGCTGGCTCAACTACGAACAGGAATGGCGCGGTTGAATGGCTACCTTTATCAGATTGGAGCGGCAACGACATACCAGTGCCCGTGTGGACAGGCGAAAGAGACGGTAGATCACTTTCTCTTCCGATGCCGAAAGTGGACGTCATACCGCGCACAAATGCTGCAATGCACCGACACAAGACGAGGCAACCTATCGTTTTACCTTGGAGGAAAAGCCACATCAGATCCCCAAAACTGGGCACCAGATGTATAGACCGTTCGAGCAACCGTCGGATACGCCATAGCTACAGGCCGCCTTGACGAATGATAGCGAACATCGTGATCACCACCTCCACAACACTCATCCTCGACTAACCTACAACAACACCCTCGTGCTAACTACAGCAAGTCCCGCTTCAGCCGCCGAAGATAGGACACTGAACACTTGGAGAAGTCGTCTTCAAGTTCACTTGCTACTAACACCACAAGAACCTGCATAAAACGTCCAAATTGGCAATAGCAGTGCGGAAAGCAGATTTATGTACGGGCTTTAGGAGACCATGGCAAATTGACACGAAGAGTGTATGTAATTAAGCAAGAGTGCCCTTTTAGGCTTAGCCCGGGCGTCATAAACTTCATTCATTCATTCATTCATTGGGTGCGGGAGGGGAGTACTGCTAACCCTGTTGATGTGATCCAGACGCTACTCTTGGATAGCGAAGCGTTTGTGAGCACTTCGTACTACAACAGCATCCCTGGATCCCCCGCAACGTAACCCGCAACGAGAATGTCATCAGACCCACATCAAGGGCAATACTTCGACGACATCCAGGGATGCCGGGACTCAGACCAGTGTGGCTAACAGACAGACCGTCTGACAGACCGTCTGACAGACCGGACCAGTCGGTCCGTCTGGGTTGGTCTGAGTAGGCTATTGCTTCACCGTTGCCGTCGGCCCGCTGTGCTCTTAGTAATAAGTGGAAGGCATTTTCATTAGACATCACGCGTCTGGACTCGCCTGAAACACCCCGATTGATGACGGCCCTGAGACCACGCCAAACGTGATGTCCTTCTTGGACTGCCGCGCCTAGTCGGTTCACACTCCGGTGAAAATATGGCCTCCTATGTCAAGGAGGTGATGGATCAATACGAATTGGGCTCAAAACTTGGATACTTCAAGCTTGGCAACGCCGAGGGTAACGATACCTGCCTAGAGACGCTTGCTAGGTGGTTTCCAATGGACGTCAGTCGTCGCCGCTTACGTGGTATAGGCCATATTATCAAACTGATTATCCAAGCTGTTATCTTCGGCTCAAAAGTTAGTACCTTTGAGACAGATTCGTAGGGTCACAGATGAATTCAGTTTCGAAATTTGGGCGAAAGGAGCTGTCGGCAGACTCCATGACGTTGCTGTCTACATCCGTCGTGTTGAGTGAATACGCCACAGGTCTAGGGAGGAAGCCGGCCAACCCCTGAAGGGTATTTGTGTATATAAGTCCGGGTCCTACCTAGCCCCTTGACTTCTGCAGGAAGGAGAAAAAAGGCCAATTTCACACACTTTCAACACTACCCTTTACATCAAGGTCATACCTAGTGGTAAGTGGACGCCAGAAGATGATGAGATAGTACGCAGCATGAGACGAGATGGCTGCTCCTGGACCGAGATACAGAGCCCTTCCGCATCGATCCAAAGGCACCATCCAAGTTCGGTACTCGGCCAAGCTCAAAGATTGGCCGATCTGGCAACGAGATCGGCGGCCGAACCAGCGGTCTATTGAGCTATCTATATATAATACCAGTAGTTGCAAACCTCTTGTGATTCAGTCCAAGTTCCGTAGACATCAGTGAATAATCAATAGCAAACTTGCTAAAGGTCGAAACCACCAGGAATCTAAGTACTTCGTGAACAGTGAATAGGTATTGTAATAACCTCATCGTAACTTCCGCATAGCATCAAACCGTCAATACTAGACAATAGACTACCTCGGACGCTTACAAGGAGCCGAAGAGTTCCTCGAGCATTCGAGAAGGTCCTAAGGCTGAGGAAGAGAGTACATGTTTGACGTTTATATGTAGCTTGAACATAGAAGTGTCACTGTTATTTCTTAGCACATGCCACCGGTAGGTCCGGTATGGCCGGTATTGATATCTTGGGCGCTCACCGAAGCACTAGAACGTGAGAGTCCACAGCATCGGATACCTCCGTCAGAGCACTCCGCACACAAGCAGAAACCCCCATTGTCACACACGCTACAAGAGTAGCCGCAACCTTCCCGGATGCTCAGCGTACAGGCGTCGCACCAAGCGGCTTTGGGATCAAACGGAGTAGAGATGGCATCATTGGGAGTAGGATCGTCAGGGATACAACTGCCAGCCCTTTCAGCATGCTGCACTATGAGCTAGAGCGCCCGAGGATTGCCAGTGCGCCGTGCCCACCATATCAGACCCCGGCCGACACCGTCTTGCTTCTCGACGGTTGCGCCTCCAGCGATGAGAAGCTCCACCACTTCGAAGTGACCGTTCGCTACCGCAGCAAACAACGACGTCGAACCGTACCAGTCCCTGGTGCCTGGGTTGATCCACCCGTCTGAAAGCAGAATTTGTACCACTTGATGTTGTCCATACCTGGAAGCCAAGAAGAGCGCTGTGCGGCCAAGGCGGTCCGTTTTGCTGGCATCGACACTAGGAATTCCTACTAATAGCTTGACCACCTCGACGTGGCCGTTGCCTGATGCTGCAATCAGCGGCGTCCATCCATCATCATCCGCGACCGTGATGTCGGCCCCGTTCTCAAGAAGTACAACAACCTCTGCGGCCCCGTTGGCGCAAGCCATGCCAAGAGCTGACCTGCCTAGACTGCTTGTCTCATTCACGTTTTGTTCAGTGATGAGGGAAATCGCCACGTCCGTCAAGTGCAGCTTTACTGCGTAGTACAAGGGGCCAGGTGAGATAGTCTCGGCCTCTTTGTCCTGTCGTTCTGCGTCCTCCGACTCGATTAATGTCCTCCAGGAATCCCAGGCAGGGTTATTCCTGCTCAGAAATTCCATGGAGAGCCTTGCTATTTCCGCGTCGTTGCGCAGGCCCGAGTTGACATGTTGATACCAGGTCGTTGCCGCATAGCTTCGAAACGACACGCCAAGAGGTGGTGGAGAATCATGGGAACGTCCTCCCAAACTTGGCGTAAGCTGACATATTGAAGACAGGCTTTGGCAAGCACGGTGTTTTGGAGCTTCTCGTGAGAGATTTGCAAGCGATTGTTCTGTTGAATCCAGCCTGGCGTAGGGAGCTGATAAAGAAGATATTGCCGGACGGAAAAGTGCGGTAAATGCACTGTCCGTCGGCCTGGAGAAGGATCGGCGGGATCATTCTTGACCTCCAAGAGAGGGCCGCAAAGACCAACTATTTCGCTGTTGACTTAGTCATCATCCACAGCATCGGGAAGATCTTCCAATGGCGGGTCCTCGGATTCGAGGATAAGGGCAGCTTCGGTGATCTCGCAGACAGTCAGGGGCATTCGTCCCGGCAACCGCATCTGTAACGTCATGGAGAAATTTAGCGACCGAGGTGCTGCTGTTGTCTAAATAGGTACATTCGTCTAGACCGTCGGCAACGAATGTGCAGCCAGGAATGACGTGGAGGAGCTGCGTGAAGAGCGTGATGACAGTAGCGCGCGTTGCGACGGGATCCGGGTCGGACTCTGGCGGACCTGCTCGAATGCATCCTCATGGCGTGACACGATCTGGGAGATCCATGACCGTAGGGCCAAGTAGGGGTCTTCGCGGCTCTCGAAGGCGGACGTAAAGAAGAAATGCACGACGGGCGTGTCGAGGTTGGACGAGAGGCGTTCCACGACGTGGGCGTAGAGAATCGTTTTTTCCGAACCCAGCAGGTCCGTTGACCCAAAGCAGCTTTGGTCCCGCGGAGGCCTCTATCGCGAGCCAATGCCGGAAAGCAGGCCGGTCGAGTATCCAGTCGCACGTGCCGTTGACCCTCTTCTGGAGGGAGTCGTGGTACCATGCACAACCACTCTTTCGCCATACCCACTCTTTCGCCACGCAAAAAAAAAAAAGCACCACCAAAACTCATCAACTTTACTTACACAGAACTTGACCAAAATGAGGGATGTGTGTAAAATCTTTAATCTCATAAATAATAATAAAATTTCTACATCAAATCCTGAGTTTTTTGATAACCCTTCCTGATCGCGTGGTTGGTTGATAGGACATGGTTTCGTCTCTGACTTCGATGACCGAGCCAGCCTCCGATTCTGACTCCTCCTCGCCTGAACAGACAGCTTCCACCACAACAGGCATATTTTGGGTCTCTTCTTCGGCTATGGCTTCTCCACCAGCTAGAGTCTCCCCAAGAGTCATAAAACGTTTATTAGGATTCGGCACCGCCTTCCTCTTCTTCCCTCTCTTTAGGCGAGCCAATTCCTCCTCCAGACTAGCAATCCTCATAGTATGCGCCGCTACCGTCTGCTGTTGAGCCTCAAAGCCCCTGGCTATTACGCTGTACCGTCTTCGTGTCTTTGGTGATTTGTTCAGCCCAAGATCACGAATTTGACGGCTCGTCTTGGGCGTATCGTCCGAGTCAAGATACGGCGCAGGTTCGGGGGTCGCTCTTGGGCTGCCATTTGACCTATCTTGTTGGATTTCTGGATGCCGAAGCGCTTTGGCACGTGAGATGGGCCAATTTCCAGTAACCCTCCAGCCGGAGAGTATGTTCTTCTTAGTCATTCCAACTTGACGAGCCTTGGCGTAGGCCCTGATGAAATTGACCTTGTCCATCGGGGTGGAATCAGTCAATGAAGCGAACTTTTCCAGCTCTTGTCGATATGCGGCCTTGGAGGCATTGAATACTCCATTGTCCAAAGGCTGGAGCCCATGAGAGCAGTGTGCTGGCAGATAACAACAATAAACGTTGTTCAAAAAGCACGTGGCCATCCATTCATCCTCCCGGTATTTAGTAGTGACCTTGAGGCAAGGAAAAGGGCGGACATACCGTTGCATGACTCCCATGGCCATCTAGTATGATCAGACGCGCATCAGAGTCGTCGGCCGGCATTGTCTGGGGCAGATAGACTCTTTCAAGCCATTCAACGCCAATGTGGTCGTCGGTCCACCCGTTAGGCGAAGTTATGTAATACCAGTCTGCTATCTTCTTGAATTCGTCGAGAAACCACTGTTTCTGGAGTTCCTTCCCCTTGAAGATTATGCCAGGGGTCAAGGCGCGGCCGTCAGCAGTGACGGCCTCGACAAATGACGTCCAGTTTCGAGTCTGTGGTCCCTTGAGAAATGCCTTCCGCTTTGGGTCCGCACTTCCAACAACCAGGCCATCCAGGCCTGAATAAAAGGGTTAGTCGGCCGGAATCTGAGAGCTAGTAAAATATAAGGATGGATGCTTGCCGAAACCAGTCATAATGCCTCCTTCGTCAACGTTGACGGTGTTTTCAGGCTTGATCCAGCCATACTGGCCCTCCCTGATATCAAAGTACCAGTGAACCGCCTTGGGCGTGAAAGAGTCGAACCTTTTGGCTTCTTGGCGTCTACCCATCTTAGTCTTCAGATCTGCGCGGCGGTTGATAAATCTGGTCACCCAGTTGCGTCCTAATTCGGGATGTTCGCCCTGCTGTCTCAGCAAGCCCATGACGCAGGCGCGGATCTGACTGTGGGACGGAGCATAGCCCAGAGATTCCTGGCGTAGGATCCAGAAAGCCAACCTCTCCTCCTGATTCTTGGACAGACGTCGGCGAGGGTGAATCTGCTCTTTCACCGCCCCGCGGCCGTTGAGTCTGTCGATTAGAGTCCTTCGCGGCACTCCCCGTCTCTGAGCCGCCTGAGGAGGTGAAAAGCCATTATCGGCAATATCCAATATGGCGTCAGCCATGTCGTCCTCTGTATATTCCCATCTAGGCCGCGAGGTAGGCATTTTTCTGTCGTCGTCAAAGATAAAGGCCAAAAAACACGACAAGGAGCGGTGAGCGGCTTGGTGGTCAGACTAACAATATTTCAATAGCATAGCCTGCATATGTCGCGTGCCCCACATAACCTTACGGAGGCAAAACAATTATCTCCAATCATTTCTATAATCAATAGAGCCAACTTCTTTTAGGTAGCTATTTACTTTGGCCAACTTTGGTGTAAGTGAAGTTGACGAGTTTTGGTGGTGCTTTTTTTTTTTGCGTGGCGAAAGAGTGGGTATGGCGAAAGAGTGGTTGTGCATGGTACCCGACCGAATTCACCAACAGCAGCGATTGGACGTTCCTGAATGTCTCTCTGCTGTACTGGCACGTCTTCCGAAGGTGGCGACACCTTCGGCAAGAGAGCGGCACAGCGGTTGCGGATAGTCCCGTGGATGAGTCGATCGTCGTGGAAGAAGCGGGTGAGAGAATCAGCTATGCTGAGGCATATCAGCACCGGGGAGACGTTTTGCGAAGCCTGTGTCTCTATGATTATGTGTCGCTCGTCAGACTCAAACGAGTCAGTAAAGATGAGATCCCTGCCGCTTGGGGAGAGGTGGCATTCGAGAACGAGCGGGAGTCTGGAAGAGGCTGGTTGCAGGTACTGAGACGGCCGGGAAAGCACGCCAGCGTCTGCCTTGATGGCTACCTGAGCAAGGATTTCGACCAGGATGACGAAGAGTCGTGCTATCGAAGGTGGGTCTGCCGCCGCCGACAGAGTGTTAAAAGGTCGTGTTGAAGAGGCTAACCTCCATGCTGAAGAGCAGCCGTCCAGCACCTTGCGCTATTTGTGCCATGGGAGTCTTTTCTGTGCCGAGAAACGGGCGACATCAACAGCATATGGGCGCGGGCTCGAGAGGCCCTACTCCGAGAATATCATGCCTCGTTGATAATGTGCAGCTACTACGGCGGTCGGCCGAAGACGCGAAACGCGACGCCAGGCAATGGGCAGCCTCAGCCGGTGACGATGACTTCACGGGGCCGCACGTGCCGGTGAGGAAGGAGAAGGCGAGGCTGGTGAAGAAGCCGCATCGGTTTACCAGTCTGGCAGCATCGGTAACGCAACGCGTCTGATTGACGTCGTGAGAAGTGCGGTGGGCGCCAACCAGATCACTGCCGGTTCGCCGGAGCTCATGGCAACAATGGAGCAGCTCTGCCGCTTCCAGCAGTCAGCACTGAGCTCGACTGCTGAGATCCAGGCCACCATAAGGCCCGAACGAGGAGAAAGACGGATCAGCATACCGGGAGGGGCATTTTCCGGGACCGCTATACCACCGCAGGATCAGGTCAAGGCCATCAAGTCGCAGCAGATCTGTGCCTCCAGAGAGAGGGAGCGAATGATCCAGGGCATACAAAATATGGCCGAGGCCCATAGAACTGGCCACAGCGCGGCGGTGCGAAGTGTGCTCACTGGTTTCGGCGAGGAGGATATCCAAATGACGGCAGCCGACTTGGAAGAAGAGACGGCAGGCGAGGCAGGTCCGGGCATGGAAGTCGACTTTGGTGCGTCAACGTCCTTCCTTGAGGCAGGTAAGGCTCTGGCAGCGCGGTTCACATTGAACAAGAGGCAGACAATCGCCTTCCTCATCATATGCCGCCAGCTCGATTCGATACGATGTAGCGGCAGAGGCGATGCCGGTCAGCTCTGCGAATTTGTTGGTGGAGAAGGTGGGACGGGCAAGTCACGAGTCATCGAACCACTCGTTGAGCTCTTCGCATCAAAAGGTATTTCGAACCGTCTGCTGGTCACGGCGACGTCGGGGACTGCCGCAGCGCAGATCAACGGCATCACGATCCACTCCGCCTGCGGGTTCTCCAAGGACCAAGCGGCGGGCGGCGCGAACACGGCCAGGGGTCTCGATGGTGTGCTACTGCCAAAACAGGCTGAGCGATATGTCCATGGCCAGTCTCGTATGGACTGGCAGGAGAAAGACGTGCTCGTCATCGACGAGGTGAGCATGCTGGGAGCTCGGACGCTGCACGCCGCGAACGAGCAGCTCTGCAGGCTGCGCAGGCCGCAACAGGATTTCGGAGGGATTCCCATCGTCCTCTTCTGCGGAGACTTCCACCAGTTCCGCCCGGTCCAAGAGAGGTCGATCCTGCTGCCGAGCGTGGCCGTCTCGTGGGACGAAGACAACTCGTTCAAGGCCGAGCAACGGCACCAGCACGACAGGGCGCACGCGTTGTGGAAGAAGTTCACGACGGTCGTCATGCTGGACGAACAAGTACGCGCCGCCGGAGATGCGGAATTGCAGAGACTACTAAAGCGGATCCGGTCGGGCGTGCAGGACCGCACGGATCTGGACCTCCTCAACTCGAGATGCTACCGGGAAGGCAGGAGGATCCCATGGGAAACGGGCATCACCGTGGTGACGCCGCTGAACAGGAATCGGTGGAACCTGAACATGGAGGCGGCCTTGGCGTTCCAGATCCAGCAGCGGTTGATGATGCGCATCTTCATCTCCGAGCACAAGTGGAGGGACGGTCTGCCGACCGAGGAGGAAGCCATCATGATCCTGAACCAGGGCGACGATAGCGCGATACCGGTGCCGGCCGTCTTCATGTTCGTGCCCGGGATGCCCGTCGTCGTGAACCACAATACGCATCAGGGGCTGAAGCTGGTCAACGGAGCCAGCTACTCGGCGGTGGAGGTCATTGTCGACAAGACGTACCCGGGGCATCGGATCTCGGCCGACATGACGGTCCACTTCGGGCCGCCAGCCGGGATATTACTGGAGTCGGAAACGACAAAGGACCTCCACTTCGTCGGAATGCCGCCTGGCACGATTCTGTTGACGCCGATGAGCGTCAGGATACATTGCCAACGAAAGCGGCTGTGGCAAAAGAACGATGTCAGCCGAAAGGGTCTGCCGTGCGCGGCGGCTTTTGCCTGCACAGACTACAAAGTGCAGAGCAGAACGCTGGAGCGCGTAGCCCTGGAGCTGCGGGGGACGCGGACGACAAATGTCGACGGATACATCGTCCCCGCGCAATGTGATCCGTACAGCTTGTACGTACAGCTGTCTCGGTGCCGGTCGCTGGACGGCATCATGCTCATCTCCAAGGTGCGGGAAAGAGATCTGGTGGGCAACCGGGTTCCCCACGAGATGACCGTGGCAGAGGCCAGGCTGGAGGAACTGAGCGACAGGACGGTTCAGGAGGCGTTGCGCTGGTCTGATGACGAGGATTCTAAAGAATCAAGGCGACTGCGTTAGGTCTGAGAGGGGTTCTTTTAAGGCAGAGGGGCGGGGCATAGACCTTTCGTTCCTCAAGGCACGTTCCTCAAAGGCACAAGACTGTTCAGGAGGCTCTGCGGTGGCTGGATGACGATTTTCGAGGTCGAGGGGTTTGGCGTTCCACAAGGCACACCTGTCTGGTCCCCGTTGAGTGGAGACACGATCCCTGCACACACCAAAACCGACTAATGAGAGGGGTTCTTTTAAGTTCGAGGGCGGGGCAAAAGGTCCTTTCGTTCCTCAAGGCATCCTCAAGGCACAATCCCTGCACACACTAAAACCGACCAATGAGAGGGGTTCTTTTAAGGCAGAGGGGCGGGGCATAGACCTTTCGTTCCTCAAGGCACACTCAAGGCACACGAGTACAGCCACCACAAGTCAAGCACAGCCCCTCAAAGTAACTAATCATATAACAGCCTCTGGCTGTTCGATTTCTCGGGCCAGCTCTTCGTTGATCTCTCCCACTAACTTGCCGTTCGTTGACATTGCTTGTCCCAGGCACGGAGATCAAGAAAGCGTGAACCGACAAGATATAGCTGTCGGCATTCAAGATCCCCTTAAATGCCTCTCACCCACCTGAAAGAACCTGGATCAACATGGACCTCTCTTCTCGGAACCTAATCGTGAACCTTGACGACGTAATCTACAGCGGCATGGTTCACAGCTTACGGGACAAGCGAGTTTTCAACCCAGGGAGGAGGCAAGAGCCTCATTTCTGCCAACGATGTCAAGAGTGCGCCCCAGCTCCGGGGTTCGCAATGCCTTCAGTCTCAAGAAACGGGAGAATCATGACTGATCTCGACAACTACTCGTGGTGCCCAGCTTGCCATTATTTTGATCAGACTCGAGGGTATCCTGCGGATGCGGAAATACCAGATCGGCCTCTCTCTTGGCAATTACTCACGTTATTACATAACGATTCACATACTGGGCCGAAACGGATAATGCCTGAAGACCGTGTGGCAATCCCTAAGACGGGCGTGGCCCCGACAACCGTCATGGAATGGCTCAACCAATGCGAAACGAATCACGAAATCTGCGGCTCAGTCAAGACGACTTTGGATGAAGGGAAAGATGTTTTCAAGATCTTTCTAATTGACGTTGTTGCGAAGTGTCTTGTACAGACTACGTATCAAGACCGTCGGTACGTAACACTCAGCTACGTCTGGGGAAGGACCAACCAGTTCAAATGTTCAAGGGCAAATCTCGACACACTGAAGGGAACACAAGGCCTGATGAAATTTTACAACAAAATACCCCAGACCATCAGAGACGGCATTGATTTTGTGGCATCTATAGGGGAGTCCTATATCTGGGTTGACTCGCTCTGCATCATCCAGGACGACGCAATCCACAAGGAGGAACAAATATCCGGAATGGCGACAATATACGGCAATTCACTGTTTACCATCGTCGCTGCCAGTGGACAAGACGCCAACAGTGGGCTCTCAGGTGTAGCAGGGCAGCCGAGAAGGATTGACATGCGCCCTCTTCCATCACGTCCGGGCCTCTTCATTATTCCCAAGCCCAGCTTGTTGGATGATTTCTACCAAACATTGTACAACGATAGGGCATGGACCTTTCAGGAGAGGTTGCTTTCTCGTAGATGCATCTACCTGCTGAATAACCAGGCCTATTTTCAATGTCGAGTGGGAATATTGTCGGAGGATTGTGACGATTCTTTCGGCACCGAGCTGCCCAATCTGAAGCCGCCCCTCGATATCCCATCTCCTTCCGTCACCGAGCTGTCCATTCTAAATCCCCTCCTCGTCGGCCGATCTCTGGGCACGGAGGCTATTTATTTCGCCCAATATCTCAAGCTCGCTTATGAGTACCTCTCCAAGGAACTGTCGAATCCTTCAGACATCGTTCATGCCTTTTCTGGAATCTTGGAATATTTCGGCAACCAACAAGGGTGGACATTTGTTCACTGTCTACCTGTCCAGTTCCTAGACGCAGCTCTGGTTTGGTACCACTTTGATCGGAAGCCGCGAAGACGAATACCATCATAAACGGATGGTTTCAGACAGGAACCAAGCTGGTCATGGACTGGCTGGCACGGGCCAGTCGCATATGAACTCACGATCTTATGGGGTGGAAGCTTGAAATCCTTGATTAAAGAACCCACCCTCGTTGACATCACGCTACCAGTTCGCCCGCGAGGGACGAATTGGTTCAGCCGTCTGATGCATATAATTTTAGGTATGCTGAGTTAAGATGCCGAACTTGATGCTTGCCGAAACATTGGGGCAGCTAACGTATCCTCCACCTCACAGGAACTCGGCGACTTTCCACTAGGTCCGTGCTACGATTCCGAGCTTCAACGGCCGCCATTGGAAATTTTACCTTGACAAAAGAGCGCATGTTCTGGAGGCTACCAGGCGCCTGGAAAGCTCCGAAAGGAAACGAGTGGACGATATTGACCAGACTCTGCGATGCTACGGGGTCGGTCTGCGGTTGTATCTACGGTGATGCGTCTGGACGTCTTCAAAGCTCTGGTGTTGGGGACTATAACATGCAGCTCATTTGCCTATCGGCTCTGTGTTACACTCCCAGGATACCGAATTTCAAGTTTGGCGTGGAAGGCGGCTGTGACGAAGATGATAACAGAGAGCTGGAGGCAGTGACTTATATCACCGACATAGTGGTCTTTGACGAGAAGAGATTTGGTGCACGGGATTGGAGTGTTCTTAATGTACTCCTTGTGAGAGAGGTTCCGGGTACAGGTGGAGTAGTAGAAAGAATTGGTGTGGGGCATATTCATGCAGACGCTTGGAAGAATGTCTGTAATGAAGGGAAGGAGATTATCCTTGGTTGATCCCCGGCTTCCGTCACTACAAGAGAACCAGAGGAACTAGAAAGTTATCATCAGTCGCTATTTGACACCGAGTCCGCATTATCCCCCCCCCCCAAAAAAAAAGAAACCGCGCACCTTTTTCCTGTGATGGTTAGGTTCCTTAAGGTGATAAACCTAGCCGTACTAGGTTTATGTTAGTAGAGAATCAAGTGCGTTGCTCTAGGCAAGGTAATTATTACGTCTAGTAATATGCTTAAGGGTATTAAGTATAACTAAGTGTTGTTGGTAGCTAAGGTAATTTCTATAGGTACCTCTCGGCCATTGCATCTAGTCTTTTCCTTTGGAGCCTTGATGAGCGTATCTCTCCTTGCACCAGCACTCCGGACATTGGAAAATAAATGCGACATACCAAGACTTTACCACGCTTTTCCATATTTCAGGTGTCACCCCCTTCTTCAGATACTTCTTTCTATGGGTTCTCCAAAATCCTCTTCGCCTCGTTTGGTACCTCAGGCAGTCGCAGCAAAGGCCGATGTTTCGATCGAGGCGGCCGCGATTGTCTCAAGGTGCTAGCTGCCTGAAAAGGTGAAATATTTCGTCGCAGGTTGATGGTGGGAGGAATCTGTGCTTGTGCACTGACGGCACCCGGATTCTCATGAGTGATGAAACTTGCAATAGGTGTCTACACGTCAGGGCAAGGCACAGCCATCCAATGAGTCGATGAATCGAAATATTTAAACAAGAATCTCCGTTGCTGCTCCGCCGTCATTCCTGCGTATGTGTCGAGAGCTGTGGACTGCTTGCCGCCAAACATGGAGACCTTCATGCGGTTGGGTCGGGACTTGAGGAACTCTGGGAGACTTACTCCTCATCCATTTTATAGTCTTTCATTCCGAGGGTTCTTCGCAGATTCGAGTTAGCATCATGGCCTTTCAGTACGTCGGACTCAGCCACCCAGATAAAAGGATGTATGTAGGGACCTACGTGACGGTAGTGCTCAGAAAAGTCGCAGGAGCAAGGTCTGGGGAGGGGAAGAAGGTCCACTCCGTGAATGTGCTATGGTCCATCGACATCTATTCCCGTTAACCAACACTCTCTCAACCATGACACCTGAACAAAGCACCTACATCGACAGTTCAACCTCAAAAAGGCGAAGGTCGCTGAACAAGCCTAGGCTGAGCTTGAGACCGAACTTCAAGTCAGTGCTCAGCTCAAACCTGCCGTCGTCGTCCCCAGAGTTGTAGATGACTTTGTGGTTATCCATGGAGACCTTGTTGTCGTCGCGTTCGGCGTTCTTGGTGCCCAGCTTGTCCTCCGGGTTGGGCGGGAAGTTGACGTTGAAGCCTCCAAAGTCGGACTTGATGCGGGTGCTGAGCTTTCAGTCAAAGTACGGAGCGCTGCAGCTGGCGGAGCTCGCATCGGTGTCGTTGAAGGATGCAGCATGTAGTCGGTCTTGTAGTACGGCTGGAAGGTCATCCAAGTTTTGTCGGTTTGTTGCAGCGTGTGGCCCTTGAAATTGATGGGCTTGGTCTGGGTGGATGCTGGGTTGCCCTTTTTGGCCTTGTCGAAGTCAACCACACCAACGCCTCCAACGGAAAAGGCCAGGTCGGACTGTCCCCCTACGCTGAGCCAGCTGTTGGCTTGTTTGACGTTGAACACGTTGTCCATTGAGGCGTGTGTTGTCCCATTAGATCAGCGAGCAGGCAGTCTGTGCTAGGTATGGGACATTGGGACTTGCGACTTACAATCATGGAGAAGCTGTAGGTGAGATCGGCTTTGAACTTGGCCCCGACATGGGCTCCAAAGTCAAGCTCGTAGTCCTCTCCATCAAACTCACTGTCCCAGAAGAAGGGAGTGTCGACTTCTTCGTCCAGGTGCCTTTTGCCTTCGTCCTTGTGCGTTTCGGCATTCTTGTACATGGTCCGCCAGTCGGCCTGGCGCTCGGCGAAGAATCGCTTTGCGATCCTGCGGGACAGAGCATCACCTGACTGGATGCCTGGAGAGTCGACAGCGGCGTTCCAGTAGCCTCAGACGTTGGAGTAGTCGATGCGGATCTTGGTGTTTCCAGCATCCCGTTGTGTGCGGTTCAAGTTCATGTCGAAGGCGAAGTCAAAGTGTCGCATATCACCACTAGGTTCGTGCGACTGGATATGAAACGCGGCCCGTACTTTGGTGTCGTGTATCCGGTTTCACATCCGGTTTGTCGTATCAAGGATTCCAATCCTAACGACATGAGCTTAAATAGCTGTGCCCGAACACATGGCTGTTCAATTTCCTTTGTTCTTTAGATAATTCTCATCAATTGACTGGTGCCACCAATGATCCCTGTGGAGCCAATTGTCTGACAGAATCATTATCCGCTATGGGGAAGTGATCATTAGTGTCGAACGGAGCGAGGCCGAAGTCTGAGGTCATCGGAGAGGCCGGAGAGCTAGAATTAGTTCGTCTCCAATCGCTTGCTACCTGTTGTGCGTCGTCACCTTGATGAAAAAGGACAGGCAAAGTCAGATCGTTCTGTGGAGAGCATGAATTCCCTTGGGCGGAACACTGGTTTTCCGAATCAACCCAGTTTGTCAAAAGGCCATCATCCTGGGGTTGGGCAGTCTGTGGTATTCTTGACGGGTGTTGGCGGGCACGATAGGCTCGAACGCGGAGTCGTGTGAGTTCATGTTCCGACAAGGCTGGGTCTCTTCGTGGACGGCCCGCTGTTGCTTGCACCTCTTCGTCCGCATCCGAAAGACCCGAAATGGCGGCAGGTACAGCCTCGAACGATCCTTGCATCAACGATTCTCCCGCGCTTGTTGAATCAGCGTCGGTGCGAAACGCACCGCTCGTTCGTCTTGTGTCTCTCGGAGAACGCGTTACCAGAGCGGCCGATGATGCAGCTGTGGGAGAGCAAACTTGTAGAGAAGTCTTGTTGCCGATGGAGGAATCTCGAAAAGCAGAGGTTTCCGGCGGGAGGTGCTGAATGCTGGCTGAGGGTGGCCCCGATGGGAGTGCTCGTGAAGATGATGATCTAACAGGATGCGGGACTGTGAGTTTGATGATGGGAAGAGAGAACTTGAATTGGCAAGCCCAACTAACAATTGGTAACATCAGCCTCCGCGTGATGGATCCGGCTCACTAGCCGGACAGTTTCATGGCTGTCAGCTTCTCGGAGTTGTTGCGTCTTGCCCTGCCGACGCAACTGTTGGCGCGTCTTCTACCACGATCTCGTTCTCGCTGTTTCGGGATGGCCCTGGCTATCAACAGCATAATCTTCCAAAAGCCTTGTCAAGTGTGCATAACTACACCTCTTTTCAATCTGCCCTAGAGCGGCCTCCGCCTGGCGCCGGATAGCTTTGGGGAGCACGGAAAAGTTTTGCACGAGATTTCGTTATAAATATACCGTCGTCAAGCCGTCTCGAATTGGGTGAAGGATTTACTGCATTTATCCTTGTTGCGACGTTATTGCTTTTTCCTAGGCAACAAGTTTCGACGACCCTGCCACCGTACTCCGTACAACGCGATAAGATACGAAACCCGCCAGGATACGGAGCTATTCCCTTATTTCTGAGCCAAGTCTTTACAGTGGGTCGACGCCTTTCCTATTCGGATTTTTTCTGAGCCAAGACATCCTTAGGTCAGCAATCATTTTGTCGAGCTTCAATCCGACAATGATTCCAAACTCCAATAACTTGTGTCACCGGGAAGTGAAAAATATGGGACTAGGTTCATTCGGCTACAATTTCCTCGCTCTATAGTTCATATCATTTTTGTTTTGTTCTGATAGAATTTTGTTCTCGGAACATCTCGTTATCCCTGACCTCAAAATCTCCATATGAATGGCGGTCAAAAAAACGGATCTTACTTTCAAATGAAGATGCAAAGGAACGGCTTGAATTTGCCGAGCATTGGATTCCCCGGATTGACGAGCTTTTGCTGGTATTTTGCCCTTAAAAATAGGGTCTTCTGCCTCTGACTTTCCCCGCAGGCTTGCTTCACAGACGAGTGTACGATACAGAACGCCCCGAACAACCCCGACGGCTGGGTCTTCCGCCGGCCTGATGAAATGTATTGGAAGGACCTTGTGAACGTTCAATCTCATGGAAAAGCCCATCAGTTAATTATGGTGTGGGCAGGCATCGCCGGAAAGAAGAAGACGCATCTTATCATCATGACGAGGGATCCGACGGCAAAACGCAACGGATTTTTAAGCTGGAGCTATCAAAAGGCATTAGCAGAAGGTCTCCTTCCTTTTCTTGATGACTTCGAGCTTTTTCAGCAAGATAATGCCCGTATCCAGACAGCAAAAGCGACTCTCGACTGGCTGCTTCTTCATGGCATTCGTCCAATATACTGGCCCGCGCACTCGCCTGATTTGAACCCCATTGAGCACCTTTGGAAGGCTTTGAAGGCTAAATTAAGAAGATTACACCCTGAATATACTAGGCTAGGGAAAAGTCAGGCCGATACGGCCAAAATGATCAAATGGATCGAGGAAGCGTGGGAAGCCTTGCCTACTGACCTTGTTGAGAAGCTTACCTCTTCATTGCGAAAACGGCTACTTTCCATACGACGTGCAAGGGGCTGGTATACTAAATATTAATCTACGGAATCAAGGCTTTCTTCTCATAGTATTTTTATCTAAATTGACCTTCTTTTTATTACGCAATTGAAGAGTGAAGATGAGTGTTGAAAATAGGGGGGGTGGTATGTGGGGCTGGTGTTGTCAGACTTTTGGCGTGAAATTTTATAAATTTGACTGGATTCATATTCTGCTATTCTATCGCACTTAATAAAGCGGCTAAGAAGAAACTTAATATAGACCTTAAGGAGCAATTAAGGAGTCTCCCTCCCTTTTGGCTAAGCTTCTTGGAATGATATGCTAGGCTCTATGTGGGTTAGTAGCTTTATGCTTCTGAAAATGGATGGATTTTGACCGCGAAATTCGTGATTGGCTGAATTTTAGCCCCGCCTTTCCGAAAACGGCCAGATTTTGACCGCTAAATTCTGATTGGCTGCAATACTTGAGTCGACAACAAAGTTAATAACTTTACAAGACGAATATAACAACAATGAGGAATAAAAACCTATTAATAAATAGGTAAGATGAATTAAAATACCCTATTGTATGCTTAAATTTTATATTTAGTAGTTTTATTATAGATTTAGCGTCTAGTTTGAGTCGGGTAAAACATGATAGTTGCGTACAGTAGGGACGGAGGAGGCTCTTCACAATTGGCTCGCGTAGCCGCCCATGACGCACCCTGTCTCTCGACTGAACCCCTTGTCGGTATCTCACTCATTGATATGCGCCTTTTCAAATCCTCCCACTCTTTGGTTCTTCGCACACGCCGTCTGAACCTTCAACTCGCCCCGCGTCTCTATTTCCTGGATAGAAACCAGCCATGGCCGGAGATGAACGACTCTGCGAATACTGCGCCAATATCCCCCCGTTCCGGGAGTCCGAAGACAGGCTCACGCCAGAAGACTTGGAACGATTCAACCTCGGATCCTGGTCCCGCATCTTGGCCAGCCGGTGCACCTTCTGCCGGCTCGTCAAGCAGGCCTACAGTGAAAACTATAGAACGGATCCGTGGAGAAGAACTCCGCCCACTGACGACGTCTACATAAGGTGGCGGACAACTCTGCAGCCCACAGCACGCCCCGCCTTTGCTATCGAGGACTTTGAGCAGCACCCCATCTACTTTGCCGCCGAGACCAATACTGCCACAAGCTGTGACAACAGTTGCTTCACCTACCTTCGCTCAGTTGTCGAGGCTGAGCTGGATATTTCCAGGGTCTCGCGCTGGATGTCAATATGCACGACAACACACGGCGACGACTGCGCCCCGAGCGAGGCAACCTTTTCTTCGTCATTCCCGGGGCTCCACATCCTTCGCTTGATCGACGTCGAGCAAGGCTGCCTGGTCCAAGTTCAGGAGTGCCGCCCCTACATAGCTCTCAGCTACATGTGGGGTGCGGTTTCAAACTTCAGGTTGACCAAGTCGAAATTCGACCGGCTGCTCGTCCCTGGAGTTATTCACGACATCTTTGATGACCTGCCCAGGACTATCGGGGACGCGATCACGCTCTGTCAGAAGCTCGATGTGCAATATCTATGGGTTGATGCCCTGTGTCTGCTTCAGAATGACTCCGAGGACCTGGAGAGGGGCGTCAACGCCATGGATCAGATTTACGAGCGTTCTTGGCTGACGATCATTGCGGCTTGCGGAACTGACGCCAATGCCGGGCTGCCTGGGGTTCAAATTGGTAGCCGTCCAACGGCACAGCTCACTTTCGAGGTGAAACCAGGGATACAGTTAGGTGTTTGCACCGACATGGATCAGCTGCTCAAGCACTCACCTTACAACTCAAGAGGCTGGACGTATGTCGTTACCTATTCCCCAACATGTCGCTCGGCCGCCACTAACATGTAGCACAAGGTTTCAAGAACACATCCTATGCCGCCGGGGCCTCTACTTCATAGACAACAAGGTATTCTTCCGATGCAGGAGCACACACTTCTCCGAGTCCTGTCTCGACAGTGACCGCGCGGTGAAACCGACACACAGCAGATCGTCAATGCTGCCCGTGGCGGTGCACATGGACTATCCTCTGTGGGACTACTCCGACATGCTCTTTTACTACACGGTCCGAGCCCTGACGGACCAGAGCGATGTACTGCGTGCAATGGCGGGCATTATCCGCCGCGTCTCGGACAGGCTCAAGTACAGCTTCATCCAGGGACTGCCAACTGGTGTACTGGATATCTTTATCCTCTTTCGGGCCTACACCTGTATTCTGCGTCGCCGTAGTGGCTTTCCGAGCTACTCCTGGTGCGGATGGCGAGGGTGGAACATGATAAACGTACCCTTCGAGGCGAATGAATGGCTCGCCAAGACGTGGATCATCTGGTACAAGCGAAGTGAGTCTGGGGTCACAAGGTTGATGTGGGACCCTGCTCCTGACGGGTCATTCCCAGTGCGCGATGCATCGTATGTCGGCTATCGACGCAGAAGCAGGTTCACGCCGCCAGTTCCACTGGATATCGAAACCGCACGCACGGCACCGACCGAGTGGCCGCAGCTCCCCATCCCGATGCCGCCATACCCCGTGCTGCAATTCTGGACATTGCCCGTGTACATGAAGCTGGGCCATGTCGATGTCTTCGAAGGGACGTGCCGGCTCGAGGGGGAATCCGGCGTCGACTGCGGAAGCATGTCCTTGGATGGCTTCGAGGAGACGGACTTTTTCTCTTCTGAAGAACCTTTTGAGGTTATACTACTCTCACCACAAGATACAAATGAGATTGATCGAGGGGAAAGCTATAATGTCATGCTACTCAAGTATAATCAAGGGCTTGCGGAGCGACGGGGGATAGGATGTATGTTTCAATCCGCAGTTGGGGAATCCTTCTCGCCCGGCCCTGTCTGGAAGGAAATTGTTCTAGGATGAGCAGGGCACATTAGATAATGTCACTCTACATTAAGGATACTAAGACGTGCCGGATCAACGTTTGTGGCTCCGTGACTCGGCCTCGGGTGGGTCCCCGCCGCTTCGGCCTCCGGCCCTGTGGAACTGATCTACCCGGAACCGTCGCATATCAAAGTCGTTGGAAATCGGACAAATAACTGGTCTGTCATAGTGTTGAGCGAGTAATTACGCGTATTACATCCGAACGGATGCGCAAAGCATCGAGTGATGATATCCACAATCCGCCGCAAGGAGGATTGGGCATCCTGTTAACGTTTTGTTGGTGGTAACAGCTGTCAAATAATGGCCGCTCAAAACATTACAAAGTGAAACCGTCAGTTTTAATCTTTGATATGCAGTGCGTCATGTTTGGTCATGTAAAGACCTTGACTGTGCTAACAGCTCTTGTATGACCAATTACTTGGTGATACCACCTGCCGCTGACGAGAGTAGAGAGAGCCAACGCCACGCGAACGAGGTCACGACCAACCCACATGCCTGTACGCTGAGAACTTCTCCCATTCCACTAGGGGTGAGTTTGTCCAACCAATATGGACGGATTATGGATGACGTGGGATAAACTTTGCGCCAGTCGATTAAACACAACCCTGCCGTAACGTTACTCGCTAGGTAATAGATTCTCTGCTACATAGTTAACAAAGGGAGGGGGCAGCTTGGCCATATTTGGCAAAGCCCTGAAAGCTATGTATGCGGCCGGTACTGTAGCAATCATGGCATATTGATTGCTTCTATGGTACCATCCACGAGCCCGTCCAGCTCACTATCTCCTCGAGAGGGGGTAAGGCTTCAACAGGTTAATTGGCCCAGTATTAGGGCCTTGACAATTGTGGTGGCAACTCGCCATGGATCAGCCACTCTCTGTTATCTGTATGATCTTAGCCTGCAGGGACTTGCCACTTGGGCCATTAATAGTGGTGAAGGTGATACTCGTGCATTGGTTTTCTATGATTGGACTGAATTCTTGTGAGTGATCATAACTGGAGCCTTACCCCCTCAAGGAGACATTGTGACAACCGAATGTGATGAGTATGTTGGCATTTCTCGTCCACTTCCCACAGCCAAGTCAGCACCCAAAGTTGATGCCGTGGGCCTGAGCATGTGTAGAATATTTGCAAGACTACCGATTGAACTCGCGTAGTTACTCAAGTGAGATCTCCTCATACCCGAGTTGCACTCTTGTCATATTGAGGGTTCTGTGGAGCGAAGGTATGGATTGGAGCCCTACAAAGTTATGCACTGAGGAGGTTACCCTCCCTCCATCAAAGAAATCAGGCTGTGGACGATTCTTCGCAGTGACCAATAGATTGTCCTACACTGTCAGCACCGTTACTCACCGATATCTTATCAGTGTGAGGGCGATTGGTTCAGACGACTGCCGATATGAGAATGGTGACATCCAAAAGTGCGTCTTAAATCCACAGACCGGGAGGGAGGCTGTTCTACATACAATTTTCCAGTGGAACCTGCTGAATTGCTCATAATGATCCAGTGGCTGGACACTGCGAGTTGACGAAGAGTCTTGATTACACTTTAATCGGGCGAAGGGTAACAACCGATATCAATGTGTCTTCCCCCCTTCTCCTCCCCTCCACCGCCCTTCCAGCTCATGTCATTTTTGGTCGACTGGTTTCTTCCTTCTCACCAATATTTGTTCTTTTTCAATTCCCATTCGACTCTCGTGTAGGCCCGCGTCTTACACCGAAGCCGCACCGATACAATAGGTCTTCAATGACCAAGGCACCATGGGATCATCGACGAGCAGGCCCTCAGAAAGCTTTTACGGGTCCTCCGACTATTCATTTGGGCCCGATGGCTCATTTGGATTGAATCCCTCCCGAAGGAACCGCCCTGGGGACACCTCCTTACGCCTGTTTGACAACTGCGGCCGTCCCTATCCATCATTCCCGCACGACCGGGAGTCTTACTTCCACTCTGTTGGACTCGACCTCCCGGCTTTCCGCCCCCCGAACCTCGCATCCCATCCTTCTCCTTCGAGGAAGCAGATGAATTCCGACCTCGCAATGCACCCTTCTCTTTCAGAGCGGCGGATGGACTTCGGCCTCGCCATCACTTCGATATTCCATTTTGCGATGCTGAAACTGGGTGGATGAAGTTTGGTACTACCAGCTCTCGTGCACCTGGCCCCTCGATGAACGATCCACCTTATCCGGCTCGGCAACAGTCCAACTCTCCTCGTGACAGCGAGGGATGCAATTCTCCTCAGCTATCGTCCTTCGGTTCCAAGTTAGATGGTGGCCTATTGGGCCCTTTTCCAGTTCTTGATTCGTCAAAGACTGAGATCCTGAGCAACGGGGTCGAACTTCCCAAGCTTCGCGGTCTGGGGATGACGGGAATTCTTAAAATGGAGAACGACACCCATTCCGCTCATCTATCCCACTCTGTCTCTCTTCATGATGATGGTCTATTGTACAACACCGACACTCGGTTTGGGGCAATGGCAAAGGATCGAACATGGTCGGCCGAGATATCGCGGGGGCCTGCTATACACTCAGATGCCGGACTTTTATTCAGTCCATGTCGCGCTGAGTTGGCCTTTAAAGGTCGCACCTTTGTGGGTGTCGAGTCCATGCGCATGGGAGTTCCGGATATCCGCCGGACAAACATCGCTATTCAGGATGAAGCTCTGATGTCCAAAGCCAAAGATTGGCTAAATCTGGACAGGGTCCTCCTTGATGCTAGGTTGTCCACCCATGACGGCTATGGTTCAGGATTTGACTTCCGGGTCTTGAACCTGGAAATGGGTGGTGAGCTGGAAAAGCGTTGGAGGACGGGCCCCAGAACGCCGCGCGCGATAGTTGGAAGCCTGACAGCTTCAAGGCCCCAGGGAAGCGTTCAGAGAATCCCACCGAGTATCTCGATCTCGCGGTATGGGCCAAGGGGTCTTCGGATCTCACGACCTTACAAACTGGCGTTGCGCTGGGAAAAGAGTGGAAAAAAGGCTCGAAAACAGTGGCCGCCAACGTCGATTGGAAGACGAGGCACGTCGCGGTCTCTGGGGCGCACGTGGAAAACGTCGCGGAGTATCTAGATCTTGCAGTCCAGACTGCGATGTCTTCGGACCCTAGGGCCAAGGGACGGATCACAGTCAATGCCAGAATCAGGGACAAGTGAGCAAAAGGGGGAGGGTCATTTTTATCTTGTATTTTAATCGCGAAATGACATTTATGCCAGCACTGACTTGACGTGATAGTGTTTAGGCTACCAGCTAGGGAAACCCCATTCTGTAACACGAGAGCACTTTGTCTGTTTCTTACTTCCACTCAAGTTCACCATCGCCACTTGTCAAGGGGTTGGGAGTCAAGGCTACCAGAAGAGTATTCATTTGTCCAACAGCATGGGCGCACTTTAACCCAAATTAAATCTAAGCGCCTTCAAAATATCATAAACTTCGTAGTCATAGCTCCTTTTCTAGCTCGCGCAGTAGCTTCTCTGTCCGAGTCCAACGATCGCGGTTAAAAAGATCCGGGTGATGATCCTTTTGTCCCATCTCAACTGCATAATCCAACGGTGTCTTCCCATGCGCATCACGAAGCCCTGCAGATAATCGTACTTCGTCATAAAGAAAACGTAGAACCTTCTCCGTCAGAGTGCCCTTGATGGCACTATAATGAAGGGCGGTTCGCCCTTGTTTATCCTCGGCCCTTAAATCTACGCCCCGGCTTGCGAGTGTTCGGAGCAAGCTCACAGAAGCTCTGCGGGACTCAGCAGCCAGGTGAGCTAAACCCAAACCTTCTTCCGTCTCGAAAGCTGGATTTGCACCACGCTCAAACATAAGACGCAAGACTTCTGGGCCATCATCGTCTGCACAGAGGACGAACGCGCTGAGGTATTTAGCCATCGACGACATTCCTGCATTGTCGAGGTCATTGATGCCAAGAGGCCACTTCAGGAGATAGTCGACGGCAGTAATGTCAACCTTGACCTTGTTGCTCAGTAGATGATGCAACACGTTCTCTCCGTGGTTGTCTTTCGATTTCATGAATGCTTCCAGGGACGTGCCAGGGACGTGGCTCACTGCAGTCTGTATGATTCCTAGATGCCCATTTCGTGCCGCGTAATGCAGAGCATTAAGCCCGTTGATATCGCCGTCCCTGGGATCTGCTCCAACAGCCAGGAGGTAGTAATAGCGTCGAAGTTTCCACTCCGGCTAGCGAGATGTAATGGTGTTTCGCCCTTCTTTGTGCGCATTGAGATCTTGGCATCTTTCTCGATAAGCTTCCGGATCATGGACTCGGAGGAGTCTCCGCCACGGACTGCAATGTGCAATGGAGAAATGCCAAAGACATCTTGGGCATTGACATCGACCTGGGGATGTTCCAAAAGAAGACTGATAACGTTCGACCTGACCTCGTAGATCCAAGCCTGAGTTGAGCAATATTCGTCCTCACTATCAGTCAACTCCACATGATCGAGTGCAACCTCGATTCGGAACATTGGATCGTTCCAGAAGTCCACATTCCCGGGCCATTTTGGACCATACAAATCTCGCCTTAGCGCTAGATGCAGTGATGTCTCGCCATGGTCCGAAGGGAAGTTTGGATTGGCACCATGGTCCAGCAAGAACTTGGTCATCTGTTGACTGCCCGTCAAGGCAGCGAGGTGTAGACCCGTCAAGCCCTCCTCTGTGCGGGCCTCTCGTACGGGATGTTGCGCACCATCTCTCGTAGCATAGACCACTCTGCCCTGTTGATAAGCTGGTATGTAGATGTCTCTCACCACTGGCGTATCTACCGGTGTTCCGGCGTCGAGGAAAGCCTGGGCTATCTCCTCGGCATCTTGTTTGACGGTGTAGTGAAAAGGAGTCATGTTGTCGACGTCTAGGTCTAGACTCGCTCCTCTCTGTAGCAGCAGCTGAACACATCGTTTCCAGCCGTTGAGCGCAGCGTAGTGCAATGGGGTTCTCCAGTCTGCATCCCAAATGTCGATGCATACGCCTCGTTCTATGAGCCATTCCGCAGTGGCCTCTGCTTGTGCACCACCGTGCTTTCCTGCCAGTAGCAACCAATTTCTGGGCATTTTTGATCCCGAAGAAAAGAATCGAGCGACGGAGGGTGGTTCAGATATAGCGAGGCGGACATGCAGCGCACCATATTCCATGGAATAATCCAACAGGGGTAGAGCTGCCTATCAGCCCTTTCAACTGGTGAATCTCCGTCCAGCTCCAAGAACTCGACGTCGAAGACCGGGAATAGAAAGTAAGTGAGGCATGATGTTGCAATCGCAGCGTCAGCATCTGGACGCCAGTTTGCTCGCCTCCGCTCCAAGTGCTCTTGTGTCGTATAGTGGATCAAACTGACCGTCTGGCTCTGTTCGTCAACCGTTACCAAGCCAGCGCAGACAGAGACCATGTCCTCAATGTCGATAAGACTCTCCTCGTCAAGATTTGAGTCTGTTTCCTGGATGACAACTGCTGCTCGGAGCTCTGCAACCTGGAGCGGTCTCTTTGCAAAGGTAAGCCACGCAAGGACGTCCTTGGCGAGCACTCTGTGATCTGGGAACTGTCTCTCTATCCGCTCCATTGCATTCATGTAGGCCTCGTCGTATGCTGATGACCCGGTTGGCAAGGCCTTGAGCGCGTTTCTGAGCGTCGTGACAGACAATTTCTCTGCTAAAGAGTCGAGATGCAGGCGGGCAAGAAGGAACCTAGCGTCGTGTCAACATCCGATGGCGTCGCTATATGAGAGGAGAAGTGACGTACATGCCTCCAACTGCTCCCAGAATTGCTTTGCAAATATCTTCTTGAAGCTGCCGGTCACGCATGACGAACCCACGAAGCTTCGACATATTATGATCAAGGTATTTGCGAACATCAGTATCGCTCGCACGTATCTCAAGGACACTGCTTCCTTCCAGCTCCTTGTCATTGGCAATCTCTGGGATAGCCCTAGAGGTCACCAAGGCATTTACTCCCTGCAAGCCTCGGAGCCGGGCGAGAATCCCTCTCCATGCGGGACACTCGTCAAGACCGTCAATAACAATGAAGACCCGGGAATGCAGAGACGCCACGGACTCTAACGCACTGGCTATTTCTTTGAACGATGGCCGAGTGTCTTTTGCTTGGTGTTTGTCGTAAAGAGTGCTCAAGGCATCTGGCAATGAGCTTAGACATTGGGCGAGCTGCTTGAGGATGCTGGCGAGAATCACACTGGCGTTCTCGTGGTCTTGGCGTCTGAAATCGCAGTAATGATATGCTATACCAACATCACTTGTTCCTGGAGAGTTCCAGAAGATGGTTGATCACGATGGAGGCCAGGAATGTCTTTCCCGCCCCTGGAAGACCTGGACAGAACAACAACTCTCCCTTGGTTTCGATCCATTTCCGGAATTCGTCAGAGTTTAGTAGCCATTCGCCGGTTCCCTCTTGATGCTCATCAAAGATCTTGCTTTGATATAAGCCATGCTCAACGGTTCCAATCCACTTGAGGATTTCTTGTCTCTCCTGTTGGTTCGATCGCACGGTGAGGTGATGAACGTCCTGCTGAATTTTGGAGGATAGTTGACTGTGCTCCTTTCAGTCCACGAGAAGTTGAAGAGAAGGTTTTACAAATACCTGGATAGTTGCCCCCCAATTACATTGAGCAGTGCGAGATTGAGCGATATCCGACGTCGAAAATCTCGCACGTCATCCGGGTCCCAGTTGAGCCTTTTCCAAGCCTTCTTCACGCGTTGGGCCGTGCTCGTACTGCGAGTCCCGATTTCCTTATCCTTGTCAAGTTTCTGGAGCAGATCTTCTAAGAGACTAGTGGAGCCATCCTTGGCAGTTTGTAGATTTGCTCGCTGCTGGGGCCCAGGCTCGCATCCCGATAAAAGGACGTCGATATCTTGGACGACACTCGAGAAGTTTCTGAGGCTACCAGTCAAGTATAAGTGAGTAGGTGCGCACAGAGTTAGCGCAACATTGACTTACTCGTTTGATATGTCATTATACTGGCTAGGAGCGTCCACAAACCGTTTTCGAGCCTGAGTGACAAGCTCTAGGATTTTGATGAAGTCGCCCACGCCGACCCCGACACTCATTTTATCGGCAACAAAGACTCGAGGTGAAAAACAAGGACCAGGCTTAACCGGACTCTTGTTGCTGATAGTATCCTTCTCTGATCACTTGATGATAAAATTTGGAGAGATCGGGCGCCCTGATTATTTCCCTCCTGAAATGCTAGGTTAGGATCAATTTGTCGAAGGGCGGGGGCGCAGTATTTAATGCCCAAGGTGCAGGTAGCCACGCAGAACTGCATGAGGCTGAGCGTCAGGCAGCATCAGGCAGCAGCCAATTTTCAAGCAACAATCCCCAGAAAACACCCAAGTCTTGACCAGCGAACCCGAGCTGAAGCTACGATGAATCGCCAAATACCGATGTACAAGCAGCTTGACCCAAATCGGTCACAGATCCGACTCCTCGAGATCGAGTGTCAAACCGAACCCTTAGGTCAGCGTCCCCATCCGTTCTAGCAACTGAGACAGCGATGTTGGTCGTCATAGTTGGGTTTGTTTAAAGAGAGGATAGAGTGTAGAAGTGAAGGTCGGCAGTGTACAGCGCGCTGCCCGCCATTGCCACAGTCTTCCGGTCACAGTCAACCTAGCCTACTGTACCAAGGATCGCTTGTAATGAGTATTGATAATTGTCGCAGGGTAGGCATGATCTTCACGGCCTCATGAAACAACTGCGTTAGTAATCTAGCCGTATGCTTTAAGTAACTCTGCGGGATGGAGTACCCCGCACTAGAGACAACCTCAGACAACAATCAAATCAACACACTGCTGCTCATTATCGTTTACCTGACCCTTGATCCTTTTAGCACGCTCAGTGCGACACTCCGACTCTGACTCCACTGTTTGGGGCAACAACTCGGCCTGATCATCGGTGGCCTTGATGTCTCGGTTCGCCTTTTTGCGCCGCCGGTAGTTTTGTGTGCGTTTCGCTTGCAAGCGACGTCGGTGTAGCACGGCCGGGTCCTGTTCTTGATCGTCTACAAATCGAACGTTCATTGTTGTTTCAATACTTGCGACATTTAATGACTCTCCTGAAGCAATCGAGGTCTATCTCCCCAATGCGTGCGGACCTCCACTGTGGTCACGATGAGGGGTTATGGCCAATTAAAATGCACGAAATAAAAGGTACAAAATTCCCATGCTAAATTAGGTGGTGATAGAAGTCCCAGCAATATTTGCTTTGACATATCGCAACATCACAGATACGGCATCCGAAGGTGGTCTGACTACGCACCTTAGGCCGCTTCCTCTCCTTTTTCTCCTCATTGCCGCTGACCTCCGTAAGAGGGCTCCATTCCGGGGCTTTTGTTCTTAGCTGCCCCTGCCGACACCCTTGACAGGCTAGGCAGTCTGATTTGACATGACGGTCGACAAAATTGATCTCGCGGTCCACGTGTTTACGCTGTAATTCGGCATCCTGTAGATCACGCTCGTCCCCTGCTCGGTAAAGCTGCCTTGCCTGACTGTCGTAACCGTAGGCGTTGAACAATTCGTTATAAATGCACTCTCGCCACTGCCTATGATTCGTGTATCTCTTCCAATTTGGCTGCCCGTGAAGTTGAACAACATAGCTGTTAACAAGGGCCACATCAAGGAGAAAGGTCCAGGCTAGTGCCTGCACGGGCCCCGGCGTAGGGCATGATCATACTTATAATATGACCTCAATTGGTCACCGCGGTCAACATGGTTCATCTCGTCGTTATAAGCAGCTGCCACTGTCGGTATGTTGATCATCTTGACAGCCTCGTCACCAAAAAAACGGCGTATCGGCTTGGCTTCTGACTTCTTGGACGACGGCTTCTTCCTCTGCCGAACGACACGCTCATCGTCGGCGCCGGTGAACACGGTAGACAAGAATAACACAAGCTTATTGTCCTTCCAAGCGATTTGGTTGACCTAGGGATACGTAACGAAGACGTATTAGTAAGGTTTTCTCAGCCAAAAGTGTCTGAAGTCAGTACCTGGTTGTCAAGGGTCGGTATCGCTTTGACAGCATTAAATTCGTACATTTTTTTCACCTTGCCGTCATTGTTCTTATCCTTGACTAATTCCGCGCTGATGCCGCTATTCGTACGAGCCGTGCCAGTGGCCCCGTAGCCCTGTTTACGGAGGTTGCGGAAGAGAGGTGGGGACGAGAAGAGGTTATCCACAAATACGTGGTATGTCGATTTTGGTAGTGTTTTTGCAAGGCCAACAACGACGGCTTGGGTCGAATTCACTGCTTCATTGTTGTCTTCTGTATCATGGACTTCATCTGCGGCCTTGTCTGAGACTTTTCTTCTTTTCCTACGCCGGGCTTGTGAGGGTTGCGATGATAAGGTCTGCGTTGAAATTTCAACGCCAACGGCGCCGTGTTCTGCATCTTTGATATGCCATAGCCAGTGAATAAAGAAGCCCATTTGGGCTATGACCCAAATCTTGAAGCCCACCGGGTCAGGCTTGCTTTTGATAGTCGTGGTAGCGTCACTTCTGCCTGTATAGCGGATTATGCACTCATCAATAGCTAGGTGGGAGCCAGGCCGGAATAGCTGCATGGATACGGCTTGTATGTGCTCAGACCACTCTTCGACGCCTTGGAATACCCTCGGAAGTGGTGCAGTCTCGTCAACTTGGGTGTGGTCAAAGGGGCGAAGGTGCCTGTGGATAAGTTGAAAGTTATCATATGAGATGAACTTGACAAATGAATGCTCAGCGCGTTGAGCACCGGGCTTGGGGCTCTCCCAATAACTTCGTATGCTCTTTTCCTTATGCACTCCCATATAAATAAGCACTGCAATCATCGTCATCACCTCTGAAGCCGTTGGGCCTTCCCATTTGTGGAGTTTTGAGGTTCGCTTCATTTCGGTTTTCCAGCTGTCGATCCAACCGTTCATTTTGAGCCACGAGACCCAGATTTTGGTGTAGACGACCCATTTTTCAACGAGAGATATAGGGAGGAAAAGCTGGAATAGCTTCAGAGGCGTTGGAGGCAGGGTGTTGATGTGAAATTCACGTGTTTCCACTTGGAAGGGCTCGAAACTCGTGCCTCGGTCCTCTTCGGCCGGAAAAACCGTGGCCCGGGTTGAATCATCTGGCCAAATACGGCGGCTGTGCCGTTCATCGAGAAAGCTCTTGTCATCATAGGAAGTGATGACCTGTATCTCGTCTAGAATCGGAGGGGAGCTCATTGATGAGATCGAAATGATTTGATGGTGTTTTAGGTGTAAAACGGCATCAATTTCTTCTTGGATTAAACTTTTCGTACCCCTCACGTACTTCTGAGGTGACCGAGATAAGTGGGGCGAGTGACATTGCGGAGGTCCGCACGCATTGGGGAGATAACTCCGAAAACGCCCTAACTTTATTAGGAAAGTGTAACGCTGTACTAGTCCAAAAGAGGAAGGTGTAACGCTTGACCATGCTCTGCTACTGATTTACCTTTGAGGTCTTCTAGTTTAACCATGAGCTGCAACAGGAATATAGATCTAATAAAAAAAAGAATGCGTTTCCATATTATTAAGTATCTAAATACCTAATAAAGCTATATAAGATAAGGGATCTTGGTCGTGGCCCTGAAGACCTAAGTTGCAATTGCCCACTGGAATTGGAAGACGATAGGAAAATGGTCATCGTCAGTGAATTTGGTGTGGTCAAAGAGCCGGAGGTGACGATGAAGGAGTTGAAATCGGTCATAAGTCATGAACTTAATTACCGAGTGTTCAGGCCGCTGATCCTCTAGCTGAGAGGTCTTCCAATGGTCTTCGACTGATATTTCGCCGTGGACTCCTATATAAATAAGGATCCCAAGCCAGATATATATCTCTGCAGCCGTAGTTGGCTTCCAGGCGCGGAGGCGTGACTTTTCTGTTATTTCGTGTTCTTGGCTATCAATAACGCCGCTCTGGAGTAGGCTATTGACCCAGTCATTAGTGTATTTGACCCAGCTATTGACTAGGGAAATAGGTATAAAGTGTTGGAAAAGGGACAGCGGGTTCTGGGGCAGCTGCTTGACAACAAGCTCTCGTTGCGGCACTTGGAAGGGTTGAAAATCGAAGCCTCGGTCTTCGACAGGCAGAAAAGCCGGTCTCCGGATGCTATCACCCTCATGCTCTTGAAGGCTATTATCTTCATTGATAAAGCTGCTGTCATCATACGCGTTGAGAGCCTCCTCCGAGATCTCTATAGGTACCGATTGAGAAGTCATTGATCAATCCGAAAGAATTTCTATGGATGTAGGTGGAATCAATCAATGACGCATCATAAGGTTCCCCTCATGTACCTCTCAGAAGTTGGGGTGGATGTGGGGCTCGGTACGGCCGGGAGGTTTTCCACAGCTCAAGGGATAACGTGTCAGCGATTCATTGGTGAATACTGTGTCTGACACGTAAGCGGGCTTGACGTCTCGGCTGCAGTACCTTACTGATGATTGGACGGCGGCGAAGAAGTGGCATTGATGACTCAATCGGTAAAAGCCAGACGTCTTATTTGACTTGAGGCCCATTCCACAAACGCCGTTTCCTAGACAGTGTCAGCAAATTTTTTTTCAATTGTGTTAATTCCTGTAATCTAAAACTCTGACGCTTTTCCCCCCCCGCCACTTGGTCTCCATGTCGGAATTCCCGAACACCCCGAGGAAGCTGGACTTGAGCCAAGATGGCGAGAGGTCCACAGATTATTGCTCGCGATGCAGTAATGTGGCATGGTCTTCAGTGGCCCGAGAGCTCGCCGGCAAGCGAAACCATCCTGTCATGGAAATTCACGAGTCTCCTAGCCAGAAACTTGGATCATCCCGTTGTCAGGTCTGCAAGTTGTTTGCATTAATCAAGCCCTCAACCTCAGGCAACTCCCAGTATCAGCTCTACGCTGTGTCGGCAAGTTGGCTATTCATGAGGTTGAAACCTATACAACTCTCAAATCTTGATCTTACAGATACGGCTTTACTATTCATTGGTTTACAGGAACATGAAAATGAGTTGAAAAATCGCAGACTTATGGGCAAACTGCTGGCTATCGAACCAACAGCCGGATCCTCTCCAGTTCTTTCGCCTTGCCATATCAAGCCTATGCCTGCCAATTACGGCCAAATCAGGTCTTGGATAAAATATTGCGATGAGAATCACTCAGGAGACTGCAGATTAGAGACCACAACTTCGGCTCAGCGCCCCACAGTCATAGAATGCAAGACTGGAGACATTATACCCCTTCCGATCGACGGAACCTATGCCGCATTATCATATGTCTGGGATCAAGAAGAGCAATTACCACTCGATGGTTGCAGCCGGTTTTCTCGGGTCGTTGAGGACAGCATCAAAGTTGCGGTGGCTTTAGAATGTGGCTATCTATGGGTCGATCGACACGTGCGTTTGATATCGTGTTACCTGTTGGCTGACATGCGTTGACAATTCGCAGTGCATCAATCAAGATAGCCCTTCCAAACAAGAAGAACTGGAACGAATGGACAAAATCTACTCCGAAGCTCATGTCACGATCATTAATGCCCGCGCCAAAAATGACTACAGCATTGGCTTGGCTGGGTTGACTACACCTCGTCACAAACGAAAACAATCACGAACAAACGGCACACAGCTCAGCTACCTCTGGACACCCCCTAGAGAAAAGATTTGCTCTACCAAATGGGCTGAAAGAGGCTGGACATATCAAGAGGGGTTTTTATCACGCAGGAGAGTCTTTTTCACCGACGAACAAGTCATTTTCCAGTGCAACAACATGACTTGCCTCGAATCCTTTAGTATCCCCATGAAGGCTCTGCATACGCCTGATCGTACAAGAGCAAGACGACTTCCAGTACTTATTGACATGGAACCTCTCGACATCCGCAGACAGGATATAGGAGGCCACTTGATGGAGTACAGCAAGAGGGACCTTTCACATCAGTCGGATGCCCTGAAAGCTTTTCTGGGAATTCTCAGCTACTTCAAGACAAAAATTCATGGCATCATTTTCTTGGGAATCCGATTCACGCCAAGGAAAGCCATCTGATCAATGCATGGTATCATCCTGAGCCTGCAACTAGGAGACCTGAATTCCCAAGCTGGTCATGGACAGGCTGGAAAGGAGCCTTGAAATTGACCAGCCGCGATAATCCGGACTACAAACTTCAGCTGGAAACAAAGACCGGAAAGCTGGTATCTGTTCATGAGTACATCGAACTTTGCGATAAATCACAGACGCCAGACATGGAGCGTTTTGTCCAATTGACAGGGAAGATGATCAATGTGCAATTTGAACGCATTCACCGGACTTCAGACACCCAGATTGCCCGTAATAGCAGTCATGATGGGCTGACCGTCAAAAATGGATTTTGGGCTATTCTTCCATTTACTAATGACGTGGTGTCATATTCATTTCTCTATCGCGATGATGAGGCGTTAAAAGAAGAGACCGGATTCACTCTTCCGGCTATGGTACTCGAAACTGGAATACATTCGCAAAATCACATTACGGTCGTCCTCGTTTTGCGAAAGAAAAACAATGACTATGAGCGGGTTGGGCTACTCAGAATGGGCAACGCAACGAAGCCTGAGGCGGAGGATAAGAGTTGGATAAGTGATGTTGAGACAGTTGTTTACAAAGACGCCTCTGGGCACTGGTCGAAACATGCGCCGATATGCAAGCTGGAAAGGCGCGTCTGGCTTAAAGCAGCCGAGGAGGAGACAATTCGGTTGCGTTAAATCAGTTGTACGTTGAGGATAATTCTAGAAGTAACTATCTAGAGTAGGCTTCCAGAGGCGAGTACACCATTGTTGGAGTATAGTCGTGAACTTGTGGCTGCTCTCGGCTTTTGTTGCTTATAAAAAGATACAGTTAGGGAAAGGTATTAAACACAACAAGGAACCATGGTGAGCTTATACTTTGTGGAGTATGAGGCCCCACTATAAGATTCGAGCTGAATCGTATGGAAACACTGGAATGAGGCTCCCAATATACATCATGTCGATGGAGTAACGGTGCAAGTGCCTCTCCTCGCGAGCGATGATTTGGTCCCTAGAGCTGACTTGAGACCAAGGCGGCCAGTGGCTGAGAGGTGATAGTTTGGAGACACCATCGAGATGACAGTTTCGAGTCGAGAACATAAGAACCCACCTCAGAGATTGCATGGCACGGATGGCTGCGGCCTTGTGAGTGATAGAGGCGCTTTTGTGTTGTTAGAAGAGTACCTAGCTCCAATCTGAGACACGTGACGATGGTGCTTTTCTCAGACGACCGGGTCTCTATGTCATTCAACCGTACTGCCACCGCTGGCAGGTTTCCGTTCGGAAATCCGTTCTAACTACGCCTATTGGCTAGGCCAGCCTCACATCGGCTTGTGGAGGTGATCGTCCTTGGTCTGTGGCGGCCCTGGACCTTCTTCCGTCACCAAGATCACCTACTCGACCAGAATCACTTTTGCCAGCTTCAGTGAAATCACTGACCGCCTACATCGCGAACCATAGCCTCAGCGCAGAGATGGCATTTGCTTTCATTGAATGGGTTCCAATAGTCGGCATACGAACATGATTGGGGCCGGTTCTCTAGATGCAAGGCAGCATGGGGCTTTCCCGCTGCATCTATCAGGCAATCTGAGTTGACGACCACGAGGCTGGGTTGCTGGCGTCAAGCCGCCTGTTCATTTCTACACTGACATATATTCTTCCAGCCTTCAAGTATATCTGGACTCGCGATTTACATAGACCCTGGACGCTTGCTGCTGTCTAGCTGGTTGGTATCTGCGCGCTCGAGGTAGGCTGTTCAGAAGAACCCGGCATGAGCACCACAGACATCTCACCAGCCGGGCCATCTGGATTTGGTTGTGTTGCAACTGGCCGCGTTGCAGCATCGAGGTGAAGAAGATGCTTCTTGTACCAGGGCCAGAAGACCTCAGCCGACCACCTCCGCAGCCTCCGCAACCCCGCCATGATCTGAAAGACACCGACCAAAGTCATAGTGGTTCCAAACTGATGGCTCGACCAGAGCGTCTACAAGCGAACCCCAGTCAACATAACAAAACAAAAAACGCAACCACCAGACGGAAGGATGCACTTACAGTCTTGCAGTCCCGCCGCGTCGTCGCGACAAACTTCCACTCGTGCCCCTGCACGATAACACCCGGCAGGAACGCGAGCTCGGCCACGCCGGCGGCGCCGGCCTGCGCTTCGAGGAACGTCCACTGTGCAGCCTGCCACGCGGCCATCTGGACGTCGGCCCGCCTCCCGTCGCCGCCATGCCGCTTAGTCTCGATGCTGAGGGAGGTGGGGTTCTGCGCCAGCGGCGTGAAGCTCGTGCGGTTGACGGACCCTTCTGTCTCCTCGAGCTTGGCGAGCGCGGCGCATGTGGGTGCGTCGGCGGCATCGGCGTCGAGGTAGAGTACGTAGTCTACCTTTGTAGACGCGATGGGGAAGTGGTGGAAGCGCGGACTGGCCGATACCCACATGCTGGTTGTGTTAGTTAGTAACTGCGGTAGTCGAGTCTTGGGTAGGTAGGATACGCACCATGGGGAAAAGTCAACCAGCTGGTTCTCGGTCGGGTCTTGGTCGTTGAACACGGCGTCAAGTAAGGGCGTGTGCACCAAATTGTCCCACCCCCTCATCGTATTGCAGGTGATGGCATTTGCCAGCTCGTTTGGCCAGTTTCCTGGCTGTGAGCAGGAGTCTCGAGGCCGATTCCATGTCGGCAGCTGATGAGCCACTCGCGTAGTAGGCATCGTCGCGAAGCCGTCGAAGTGACCAGTCAGATGTAGATCGCTGCACAATCTCATCCTACATAATGTGAGAATATGCGACAAAACCAAAAACAGGTTCTTAAATGCTTACCTTCAGAACCGCAGGAATGATGTCCCTCGTTGTCGAGTAATCATACATGTCGGTCAAGAGTAGTGACAACTCAAGAGGCATGCGACTATTGTCCGGGTCCATCGTCACGGATTCAAGACGGTGATTGTTGAATCCTTGAACCGGGAAAGCCCTTGTCGGTGAGCACCGCCCTGAAGTCTGACTGGCATTGCTCTGCGAGGGCAAGCTGGGTATGTTCCTGAAGGCGTTGTTGGAAGCCGTCTTGGGCGCCCGTGGCGTCGGCGTCCCTTGGGCATCAACGGGTTGGTCAGCAGGGTCGTCAAGGTGCTTTCGTTTCGCTGAAGTTGTCGGTGCTGGCGTCCCCGGATTTTTCAGATCCATCGAACCGTTGGACGAGTGCGACGGCGAGATGAGATGGCTGATCTTGCGCCTCTTTGATAGGAAAGTGTAACGCTCCACCAGTCGTCCACCTTCAATAGTATGCTGCGGCAGCAATATAGATCTAATAATAGTAAGGCTTTTTTCTCTGTCTTCTTGGGTTACTTAACTATAGACTGAGAGTATACTAGACTATGAACCTTGGTTGTGTTGTTGAAAACTTAAGTGCTTATTGCCCTCTGGACGTCGGTGAATTGTTGATAGGCTTAGACGACCGCTGTCTTCTATAGAAACCTAAATGATAGTGACAGTAACCCTCTCTGCATCTCTCGAAAAGAGCTCGCAGGAGCACAATGTACCAGTGTACACTCCCATTCCGACCCTCTCAAAGACCTGCCCGTCGCCTTCCGGCATCTGACGGAGAACAAGATACCATATCTCCGAATGCTCGTCCTCGGGACGAAGTCGTCGCACCCGCCCCGTGCCCATGAATTTCCCCACCCTCTTGCTCATGACTTTCACGTTGGTCTTTAATGTTTTCAGCCTAAGGCAGTAGTACGGCGACGTGAACAGCTCCTGGCTGCCACTGCACTCCTGGTCACACTGACCTTCGGCCCAGCACGAGTAATGGGGGTGGCTTTCTTGGATCGTCAGGGCCTCGGGCAAATCCATGAAGACGCGATACGTCTTGTGATCCCTCGTCCGGACCAAAGTAGCGATTCCCTTTTCGTATCTCCCTACATCAGACGAATTCTCTTCCGGGTCGTCCTCCGTTCGCTCCTTAGACACTGTGGCAAGTTCTACTTGTCGCAGCTGTCCGGAGAGCTTAGCGTATGCATTCTTGTTGGGGACCGAGTCCCATTGAAAGACGTCTTTACAAAATGCCTCCTCAACCGTGCTGTCAATAAAAAGCTCCGGGCGGTTTGACATGTTTCTAAACGTGTGTATGAAGTCGTATTCCACTGGCATTGCACGGATGACCTGACCAGTCGGACCGGTAAACTCTCTTGGGCCATACGTGACTCTCGTACCCGATCGCTCGCCAGAGCAATCCATCGATGAAGTCATTTCTAGAGGGAGATCATGTTGCCAATCATTCTCTCTTGGGCCAGTTGACGCAAGCCGGCGATAGCGGGTAGTTTGTCCTTCGGATTCGAGAGAGCGAGCCGTGTATTCCTCGACCAAAGCCCTCCACTCCTCATGCGTTCCAGCAGCAATACCTTCATCCCCCCAATTGTCGTAGACGAGTCCAAGGAGGCCAGTGAGCTCACGCGAGCCTTTGGCTCGGAATCGGTGCCCGCACTCGCATATGCTCCGATGATTGCAGTCCCATCGCATTTCAAACCCATCAAAGCAGAGCCTGCGCGTGGGAAGAACTACTTCTTGCAGACACCAACCTCTGGTCTGCGCGGAGCATCTTTCTGGGGCAAGAATTCTCGTTTTTCCCGGCGAGGCACATGGCCTGATGAAAACGGCATCGGCTGGTCCTCTTGCTTCGACAGGGACATCCATCGCCACCATGTGCTGCCAATCTTCTTATCCATACTCTTAGATCCCCAGAAAGCCCATTTGACAAGATGCTGGTTCTAACGCGCATACTGTTAGATATGAGTTGGCGTATATGTCTTTCATCCGAGCAGCTTCACGTTTCCAGTCCTCTTCGTCGTCTTGAACAATGCAAATCGAATCCACCCAAAGGTAGGCTATCTCGAGGCCCCGGCATAGGCGTATGGCGTCCTGGATGGTCCGAGGCAACGAAGCCAACTCGATTTCTTGACAGTGAGTAGCTAAATTGTCCTTCGTAGTCTTCAAAACGTTGTCCGAGTTGGGCCCCCAGCAGTAGCTAAGACACGCATATGGTTGTGCAGCTTCGGGATTAAATAGAAACGGGTTGCGGTCTGGGTCGGCTTGCCTTACGTTGATAAGACGTCTAGGCACAACATCTGTGCTTGGAGCTTGGCACTCCTCGTCCATGGCCTGACAGTGAGAAAGCCATTTTGATGCCCGCTCTATAGCAAGAGTGGAGGAGAAGTCGGGCAAAATATCGAGGGATTCGCCAAGAGCCGACCCTGTGCAGCGGCTATTCCCCGAAAATAAATGGTCATCTAGTAGAACAAAAGCAATGGGTGATGATTAAACGATCATATTTAACGGCGTTGGCTGGCTTCTCCACGTCAAGCACTCCTCTAGTGTCTTGAGAACAGCGGTGAAAGCAAATAGGACTAACATACCGGTAGGTCGGCGATACAACTCGAACGATGCAACCAGAGTACGTGGGGCGTTCGATGAGTCAGACCGAAAGGATGCCGTTTCCCAGCTACCTGAGCTGATCGGGGTTGAGGAGGGAGTCTCGTATAGGCTTACCGTCACTATGGTGGCGTATTCCAGTTCAATGTCCAGCAGAGCGTCAGGGCGATTTCCATTCAACCATCCAGGTCGAAAGTTCTCTATAACGCGAAGCAGCAGCTCGCATTGTGAACAACTCGAGCCGTCAATATGGAAAGTTTCAACATTTCTGGAATGTGTAATGACGACGCCGGGATACCGTTCAGTGTCGGCCTGAATGTCTCTGTGGATACAGCCCATAGTGGAAAAGCTCTGTCTGCTCTTGGGAAAATTGAGGTTAGGGACCGTACTTGGGGGGAAGCGGCAATTAAGAGGGAGAAATGACGGGGAGAGAGCACCTATTGTCTGAAGGCTTCAATGGGGCCCTTGTTAACACGGCCTGCCTTGGCGGCGTACAGCAAAGGCCGCCAAAGAGTTGGTGTGAGCGCCACAGCCGAGACATCTGCATGCTAGAGCTTAATATCAGAATGCATTATCACGCGGTTCGAAACGTTGATGCCCAACGCCCATCCAGCCGAGTGATTCTTAACCAGTCGTTATCACTCGCCTACTGTACCAAATACCCGCCGTAGTCTGTCATATGAACTTTTGCCGGGCCCCTACCTTGGTTTCGCTGACAGAGGCTGCAACAAGCTGAATGTAACACGTTTGCAAGCAATTGCTTCCCATTCCGGTATTTCTGATCCCGACCATGACAAAATCCTCGTTCAATTTCGGTCTGACTCTGTGCGACACTGGAATCTGTAAATAAGATATGACTTTGGCCGTACCGTGTTCACTCCATATCTCGATCTCATCTCAAGCAATTGGCTGAGCAGATGTGATGTTTGGGCGGCTCCAGCTTTTTCGGTGCCTGTGCTCTGCACGCGGGATACTCCCTGCTGAACGACCTCTATATCCAATGGTTTGTTGCCGGTTTGCTCGGGCCTCCATTAGGCCGAGGAGAAGTTCTCTCTTCACGAGTTACCCCACCCTGTATAGCCCGAGCCGTAACCGTACGAGAGCCATACAGACAAGACAGATCCCATACAACCATTTAGCGCATTCCAAGCAGTCAATTGCGTGTCTGGTTGCAGGCAGCTGATCAGTTCGTGGCAGGGACACAGGGCTATCACCTACCCGATGGCACTTCAGACAAACAGGGTCACTACATCCGAAAGGCTAATTCAGAGCTGAGCACACTCCGGAGAGCCAATAAGGCATGTGTTCAGCTCGGATGGTCACTATCCAGCGAGCTGTGCAAGACGTGATTGCCTAGAAAAACATGCATGAGCGGTTGTGGCGGGGAACACGCGGAAGTGTGGTCGGAGGGGGGCCGACTCGCACTGGAGCAAGTGCGGGGCAGACTGGACATGAGGCCCGTGGCTTCCTATCTCGGCTGTGAGGTGGCGCGGAAGTTCAGTAACAGCAAGGGTGGTAGAAAGTGCTTCGCTCGCATGGGATCCATGTTCATGTCTACGCAACCAGGTTGCTGATCATTGGATAGTTTAGTCAGATCGGTGTGGAGGGGGCTGATTTCGAGCTGGCGGGATGATCTGGTTATCTCCTTTCGCGTGAAAAGAGAAAACTCTATTGCTATATTGTTGGTGTTGGTTGTGATGGGAAACTGCTGTCCTGCCCATAAATTGCCTGTCTGACCGGCTGCAGCCAAGAGGCATGAAATCATTGAATTGCGGTATTTTCTCACTAGCATTGTCGGAAATACATTGTGCCATTGCTGCCTGACACGCAAGCCTGCCCCAACATCAAAAGTTATCCCATCGATTGTCGAAAACCTCCAATGTGGTCACTCCAGGGGCCTACTTGTGGGGACCTCTAGTCCGGTGATGCCCCGTGGTCGCTGCTATTGCTCACGCTCTGTCTTGTGAATGAGGAGGTACTGTCTAACCACTACGGATGGTGTGAAAGTTGACGCGGCAAGGACAGAACCTATCACTCAGTTTCTACGCATGCACTTCTTTTATGGGTGGCAATTCCCTGAGCCAACAGGAAAGCTCACTTTCAACTAAGGCTGTCGATTCTCTAGCGTGACCCGGACCGAAGAGGGCGTCGAGACCGAGGGCCATCTCTGGCGACTGGACGAAGAAATTACAACCACCACCTTCCATCGCGATCTTCGGCGTTGACATAAGAAGCTTACGAGGCCCAGCCGACGACATGGTAGGCTACAGCTGCTAAGGTGGTTGGCTATTCAGGCCTTTCATCGCGACTTTCAGGTCCTCTCTGAAAAGCTACACGAAGTCGTCGATCTAAACCAACCTGTGATGTTTTCGCAGAAATGGCAGAGGCGCATGGCGACCAAAATGGATCTCCGGGCGTTGCCATCTTTATTATTGAGCCTAGCGAAGATGGGAGCGAGAGCAGCGAGACAGGTGATGAAAGCAGTCCAGACCATAATTGCTGCTTCCCAACCATCGAGCTTGGTAGAAAAGGAAAAGTCTCGGAGGCATTGTTCTTTAAAAAAGGATGCTATGTGTTCACATCGTTTCAACCTGAACGACGGGACTCCGAAGGGTTTGATTGCAACGATATCGACAAGCATATCTACCTCGAAGTCGATTGTTCTGACCTTGGGATGGACTATCGGGCCCCAAAGCTATTTCAAGGCGGTGGATTCATGGGCTATGTTTCTTCCATGAATGTCCTCCACGGCCTGTTGTATTTCCTTGGCCGGCCTCGTTGCGAGATTCGCGATAAAGGTCGTTTTTATGCACCACTTTAGCAATCAGTATAGATGTGATTTTAGGAGTAATCGCGGACACGCTGTTGTGATATAAGCCCCACTTGCCTCTGGCCTCATTCCTCCATCCGTACCACAGAGAGCGATGCACAATACCGGTAATGCTCCACAATACCAAGAGCTACTAGGCTAGGTCTTCCCTCCCGCACTCAATGTCCCATCAGGATGCACATCTTTGAACAACACATAGAGGGTCGTTTGAGCACTGACCACCGCTCGGGCCTCCCTCAAACGTAGCACGGCCGATCACGCGCCCCCACAACCTTCCAGTAAGCCACCTCAGCTCGACCAACTGGCCACTGGACCTGCTTAGTGGCCTTGCTGCGCATTGAGGGAGGGCTCCTAGGGTGGGAACCAATCAGATCCGGAATGTAGCTTGCTCTTCAGGGTCAAGAATCGTTTCCAATTGCCTCTTCCAGTATGGGCTATGTCGGGAGTGTGACAGTTGCATTTTTCAAGTTCGTAAATCAAGCCTCGATGTTGGCAGAGGATCAAGTGCGTTGGGCTGCGTGGTGTTTGGGTGAGCGCTCCTCAGCTAGTTCAATCCAGATACCGGCTTGCCTAACCCTTCGCGCTTCAAGGCCGAGAACCTCGAAATCCGTACCGTCGCGGCTACGGCTCCCGTGAAGCTAGGGCTTTATCCCTCTGTCGCAGCTGCCGGTCGCGTCTTCAGAATCCCGTATAAGAGGCTTCAGTCAACATCGAAAGGAGCGAATCCACCCTTATGCCCACCATTCCCCTGAGGGCCATGAAGAGGGAGAAGAAGCTGAGGATGCCGCCCTGCCACACGCCAGGCTGCGGGGAAAGCGGGAAGCCAGTGTAGTCAAAGTCAAAGGGAAGCCCAGCCCAGCTCAAGGCCTCTCTGAAGGCGAGCACGGCAGCAGCCATTCGCTCGCCTTGGCCGGCTTCGTACGTGTCGAAGTGGGCGAAATGGCCTTTGACGCGCTCGAAGATGAAAGTTGTGAAGTGCTTGTGGCTGGCGAAGTTGACGAATCCAGCAAAGAACCTCTTGCGGTACATGGCCTCCCTGAACTGCAAGGGGGTGGAGAACCCCATCTTGGAGTTGCACCTGACCTTTTCTTGATCAGATGAGAGGAAAGGGCTGCGACCGAAAAATGCGCTGCCCTTGACTTCTTCGAGATCCTTGTTGACGTGAACACCGGCGTTCATGATCAAAAGCTGATCATAAGCAACACCGACAACATCGCTTATGCCGTACCTCAGTATGGGCAGCAGCTCCAGAAGGCTCACATTCCGCAGCATTTGCCTGGCCTGGATGCCCTTCCAGAGCCGCCAAAGTTCGTCCACGTGATCAGCCCAGCTGTATCTCCATCCTTCTTGGGGAACATCCCATTCTTCCAGTCCGGGTGGCCATGTGTTGATCCGATCAGGGTATCGCGATCTGAGAGACAAGGGTACTTAGGATCGCTCGCCTTCCAATGAGACCCATCCTCCCGAGGCTGGAAGTGGGCAGGTTGTTCTCCGTACAGACGCTTGATATTCGTCATCTGGTCCTTGCCTTCTTCGGGGTGCAGGAAACTTCCTGCACCCCCTGCGTTAGAGATTCTCCCCGTGATGTAGGCGAGAGGTGAGGCGGCGTAGTATCTCGTTTGGTCGCAAGGGCCCTGCGGCATTGAGGCACGTCCTGACATGATGTGGGGCGGCGCGGAGAGTTTTCCCCGTTGCCTTGAATAGGGAGAAGAGAAGAAACTGGTGGGATTACTTGTCTCGGCGAGCGTTGATCTGACCCTGCGCAGAGAAGAGCTGCATTCTTGCAGGCAGCCATGAGAGGGGTGGATATAAGTGATCAGTTGAAGGGGAAGGAGGGTGGAGAAAAGGAGTAGATGCTGTGACTAAAAACAAGTTAGTCAGTTAAAGATGTGAAACGAAGACTACTTTTCTTGTTTGATAGTGAATGTCCTTTGAGCAGATCAGTGATGGGTTTAGTGTTCAGGTTTCGGTGGAGGTTTGGTTGCCACGTGTTAATGGGAAGCGCTTCACAAGAGCGCCTGCGGCCTACTTCTGTCCTATGCCTGGCTAGTCTGCTATAAGAGCGACCTGCGCATCGCGGGCGAGGCGGGTCTACTACCTGTCAACATCGACTGGAACGCCTGGACTGCGTTCATGTTGGATTTCACTGGCCACATCGATACATCTACGTTATGCCAAGTAGACAGTCGCTACGGCTATAGTGAGCTGCGCCTATCGGGGCTCAGCACTCTCTACCGCTTCGGTGCTGTCAAGATCAGGTCGCTCATTCAATAGTGTCACACGGATAGGGGTTATCCCAGCCGGATAGAGACTATCCGAAGGATCAAACACATAGAAGTCTCAGCTCTGGCAGCAGACTTTAACTATAAAAGACTAACCTTTAGACCCTCATGAGATAGAGTAAATAAAAAGAGTCATTCGTTGCCCGATTCCCCGAGGGACCTTCTGCCCGGTCGTCAGCTAGTCATGCACCCGTGCCGAGCGACACTTAAGGCCCTCTCACAGTCAGCAGCCATCGCTGGTATGGCCAAGATATCGAGGGTGATCTGTGACGGCGCATGATATTCGCTCTTCGTCTTACACCGCTGCCCAAGGGGCCATTTGTGGCCTCAAGCTTTGCCTCGTAGTTTTTTTTTTTCTTTCTTTTTTTGAAGCTCTCCTAGTAAGGAACCTGGCTGCTAATGTTGCTGTAGCATCCGGAGCCTCTGAGCATCTAGCCAACCCTGTCAACGACTCATCTTGTGCTTAACGCTTCGCGATGCAGAGTGGTTCTGCTGCTTTTTACGGTCGGTAATATGGGAGACAGTGGTATATAATCGCTCGAAGTGGTCCTTATGGTCCCTCTTAGCATTACGGATTCATTCGTGTTGAAAATCTGCATTCTACAGATCTTCCAGATACGTCATTAAGTACTCGCGATGTAGGATAATGGAGGTCGCAAATAAGGGCCAGTCAGCAAGTTTAGTGTAGTAGGTATTGAGCTCAGAACAGGAGCATTGGATGGAAGCAGAGATATAGCGGCCTTGGCGGCAGCGATGCCCTCTCTTTTACTTACATCGCGGGCGAAAGGGCAGGTGTATTCATCTGGTATAGAGGTAAGCAGGTTCCTTAGGGCATTTTCACTTAATTGTGACTGTGGATACGGTTGAAGGCGGTGGCTATGACGAGTGATGTTAACCTCGTAAGCCTCGAGTTAGGCGGGTAAGTTGCTAGACTGGACTGGGCGCCCTCCGTGCCTGTTGGCGGGCGACGATGGGCTCTGAATAGTATCATCGTCAGTATCCTGTCTGCATGGTCTGGTGCTTACAAATTGACCGCGGTTTCGGCTGTACTTGGGTCATAATGCTACTTTCAGACTTCGAGATGCTCGAGAAGCTAGGTACCTATTCTATTCCTGTCAGAACTTTCCAAAGTTTTCCGAGTTTACTGCGTTTACCTTGCCTTGTGTCTACATCGTCAATTTGTATGGGGGCTCAAGGATATGCCTGGTGTCACTCAGAAGCTTTCAATTGTCAGGTTCAAGGTGATATTTCGTGAGGGGGGTTGCTACCTTGTTGTGCCTCTCGGGCAAGGGAGCCGACGATGCCACGCCGCTTCCGCATGGCTCACTCAATCAACAGGTAGGTTGAATCCAACTTAGTCTCGTTGTTGGTGACTTCAAGCTCAAGAGCAGTCTTCAGAGTTGGATTCGGCTTCAAGCTGCGTTGCAACATCCACCAATGCCTTCGACCGCTGCGGCGATGCCCGAATGTACCTCACGATGTTATATCGCTCTACGATAGGGCTATTCTTGCGCTATTACTGGAAGTCAGCTTCAGCATGGCCCATATTAACTTCATCATCGAAGGCATCAACCCCGAAGCTTGAGAGGAAAGCTTTGGCGATGGGGGCGATATGGCCAAAACAGTGTACCCAGTGGGCCTTGATTTCATCCACATCTATTAGTAGGCCTAACTGCAGTATCCGATATAGCAGTCTTCGCATGCCGGTTAGGAGAGGTCCAGAGATCGAAGGGGGTAAACTATTAAAAGGACATCCTGTAAGTCAGCCTGGAGCCCTTCTTTCGTCATCTTCTCGAATGGCTTTGACAGCTTCTCTGGGAAAGAGGTCCGCCCGAGGGCCAATTAACCGTCCAGGCTCGAAACGGACAGATTGAGCAGCTCTATCATGTATTTATTCGAGAAGTTGAGAAAGGCTGGTCGGCGTCGATGATATACGCCAGGTCATAATTCTTCGGCACGTGCAGCGCTTGCTTCCGTCATGGGCCCGAGCCGGGGGCGCTTCGAGGCGGCCATTTGAAGGTCGAAGACGGAATCGTGGTCATCGGCGGCATTGGGGTCACTGGGGCCTTGGGGTCTCCTAGAAGGATCCTGTGGTTACTAAGGCCGTCAGTAAGACCTGAGAGGGAGGAGGGATAGATACTCTCTAAGATGTGCTAATGCGGAGGTCGAGGCTTGATGTTGGAAGAGCATAAGGCTCCCCATCTTGCCACCGGCTCGGCTTAGTAGTGTCATCGGGGTTTAATTCGAGCAACAATGCCCCGTAGTCCTTAATCCAAATCGTCCGTAGCTGCCCTCCCTTCTTGCGGGCCTTATCTTCTAGTACATGTGACCGGCCCTTTACATTAGAGCGCGAGAGCGATTGCATGTCGTCGGTTGCGGGTAAGCCTCAAAGGCGTACGGCGCAGGGGTGCTCTCTGGAATGCTCTGAGGCGTCGTGAAGGGCGAGGGGGTTCTTGGGCTTCGTTATGACGGCCTAGATGAAGCATCAGAGTGCGAATAGCATCAACTGGGGCGGAACTGACTGTGGCGGAGGTAGTAGCAGTAGAGTGCCATCAAAAGACCTAAGGACGAAGGAGCTCATGGCTGAAAGCGCGAAATCCGTGGAATTTTGTGATGTGTTGACTCGGGCAGCGCCTGAGCCACGGCTCGTGGCCGGCTCGTGTAATACGCTCCAAAACACCAAAAAAAATGGCGATCATGATGTAAAAGGGACACTGTTTCGGTCTCATGTTGGATCGAGAGTGGAAACTGTAGCAAAATACGGAAAACATCAAAAAATATGTAACGCCTCATACAAGTCAAGCTACCGGGGAGCCATACTTAACTTACTTGACTTGTTTGTGTCAACGAGCCCAAGCTTACTCAAGTCGACTCGGCTTGACGGCAGCGCTGGCCAAGGTCGTCTGGAGCCCGTTGTCAATCAAAAGAGCGTGCTACATGACCACCAGGGTTGGACATCTATCGAATGTGAGTTGAATCGATAGAGTCATTCGACGCCAAGTCACGAATGTCGAATCGAATTTCTTGGCGTTCGATTCGGTCCTGTCGTGTTGAGAAGCCCGTCGAGCGATCTTCCGCGGCTGAGCATGATTGGTGTCTTAATGGCCAGGGTGCGGTGTGGGTGCTAAGATCAGTTAGCCAGTACATCCAAGCACCCCGAGATTTCCAATATAAACCAGGTCTCTTGCAGCTGCAGCCATCATCCTCTATGACAACCCACAATTGGCTGCTTTATAAAATTTCAATGCCAATCTACTGAATGGGGCCTTTAACCAATCTCCATGGCGACCATGTTGCGCGTATGAGAGAGGCTGAAGAACGTGTCAACTCGGCTGTAAAATGCGGCTGGAGAAGTTAAGAGGTACTGGGGCCTTCATGATAGAGTAGGTGAGAACCTTGGTATCCTCCATCATCTGGGTACAGGGTAGGTCCGCCCCCGAGCTTACTCCGACATGCGCGACGGGATCATGCTCAATGCATGTCGATTATTCGTAGAATGAAAGGAATGCGATAGAGAGGGCGGTGGGGGGTGGGAAGCCTATCTAGATTTAGATCGTTTATTAGTGCAGGATGTATGATGGCACCGCTGAGATGCCAGATGAGGGAGTGAGATAATGGCGATGGCTCAGTGCATTCGAGGGTTGGGATCTACATACCTTCACTGCCGCTGCTAAGCCACAGTGGTAACGAATGGGTTGATGCAATTGCGTCGCTGAAGGAAACGAGGGATATCTGGTCAGATCAGCTTAGAACCCGTTTTTAGCCAATGGACTTATGCTCCGAGACATCTCTTCCGAAGTCACCAGTTCTTCTGACGCTATTCTCCCTAAACCTGGATTAGTTCGTCATGCGTTCGATCGAATTGGAGTCGAATTTCGAGTATACGGGGACCGCACTCAATTAGATGGATGTCTGACTCTCTTACGGTAACATGATGTTGGGGTGAGTTGTTTGCGTTTTCCCAGAGCTAGCTCTACGGCGCAAGTACATGGTCCTGCCACTGCCTAACCGTACCGCCGCCTTTGGGAATGTCTTGAAATAAGAGGCCGATCAGCTTCACAGATCCGGCTACTGACACACATTCGAGGTTTCTGCCGAGGTGATTGAACGGAGACGGTCTGGTGATGAGTTTTACCACCTAGTAGTGTTGGAAGACTTGCAGGAAGACGGACAAGCCTTTAACAGCATCTCTGATACTAACTGGGACTTTTATTAACGAAGATACTCCCACAACAGTAAATTTGAACCTTCCCTATTCGGGGGATTTTGGGAGAGGGGAGATCTTGGTGTTTCTACTTACTTTCTTGGTTTTACATTTTAATTGTCGGACTGGTAAGGTCACAAGAAGGTAATGAGCAAGTCAGCCGCCGCGTCGTTAGGGGTACTAGGCCTTGGTAAAACACCATACACATTTCTTGTCTTCTTTACGTGCGTGGCGAGATCATGGACCCTGAGTTGCCTTCCAACTTGTCTATTTCTTCCGAATTATGGCACTGGACCATGTAGGGAGAGACAGTAGTGTCCTCTTGGTAAAATTGACTCCTTTTGCTTTCGCAAACGGTGGTAATGAAAGCTGCGACCCCGTAGAAGAGGACAGAGAGGATAGTTTCCTTTCCAGCAAGGAGAGGGGAGAAGTAAGGTGAAATAAAAGGAAAAAAAAAAGAAAAAAAAAAAGGACTTCAAAGGGCATATAGTAAGTCAAAAGACCAAGAGAATTAGGTCCCTCCTAAGTTGAAGTAAGGATTTTCCAAACTCGTATCGCTTGATCCGAAGCCTTGGCTGGTGAAAGCGAAAGAATGCAATGCACATGCTTTTTGGAGGTTCCCTCACTCTCGTCCCCAACCGCGCCAAGGGGTAAAAATAAAAGCCTATTCATCTCGTGAGTAAGCAAACTGGGCTCGTTGTCTAGCCTCAGTGACCAAGAGTAACTGAGTGAGTGTGTGCTCCTGAGAAGCCAGAGGCTTCTATCGCTCCTACCCTTGACTACAAGGGAATCTAGGTAAGACTTCGCTTGTTGTTGATCATCATGCTTCCTCGATCAGCTGGTCGAACTTGTGAGGCGTCATTTGGCAAGCCTTCAATTTGAAAACAGGATGAAGTCACATTGATCCTCGGATACACTCTGAGGAGAGGCAGCGAATGTTGGGGACAAGTCCGAGGAGGTATATATATATAGTAAAATCGCCAGTCATTTTAGGACACTTCACAATGAGGCGAAACTGACTGTGTATCTTGTTGTGGGACGGTGCAAATTGGACTTCAACAGCCGGCGTATCCTCTTTTCAGACGACGGACTGAAACGGCCCTGACTACATGTTCAAATAGTAGTTCTCGGCTGCTGTGCTTGGATTGAGATTTGCGACCACCCAATCCGTTCGTGCCAATAAACGAGTGTCCCTTCTTTCTTTGAGCTCCTATCATTATTTCCTCCCTGCCGCCGCCACTCTCCTTGTCACCATCTGCCTTGGTCTTTCAACCAGTTTTACGCCCACTATTTTCACCTGGCAGTTAATTTACATTGTCTTCGTGAGAACTGGCCACTTGCACAATCATGACGGCCGCCAGTAACTTGGGCCGTGCCCGGCACTCATTGGATGATTACTGGGAGTTGCTGACGTCTGACAAGAAGACACAATATCTTTTGATATGCTCGGTGTACCTCTTGATCTTTGCGCACCATACCCGGCGCAGCCTACCAGTCTACCATGCCAAATTTCGCAAGCAAAGCTCTTCGTCACTGGTACTACACATCCTGGCCGGTTCGTTCGAGCTTATATGATATTACACCCGAGCTGTTGACGGGGATGTGGTTCCAGAAGTCCTCGACACGGCCGCATGCTTCGCCCATGCATTCACAACTCTACGCCTCTCAAAGACCTTGTTGCGGGGCGACATAACGACACGACCGTCTTACCAGGCTCCCGCACTGATGCGGCCCTTCATCGGACTCGCTGCACTTGTCTATCACAGCCCCTCTAAACATCGGGCATCGGTCAAGCTTCTCCACGCCTTCCTCTACACTCGAATGATCATATTCTTGGCCAAGAGGTTCGGTGTGGGTAAGATTCACTCGAACGCCACGATCTACGCGCACGCTGTTTTCCTGGGTGCTATTATAGCCATTCATGATTCTAGCCTGCCAGCTAGTGTTCCTGTTTACATCGGTATGGTAGGGGCTGTCATGGTCCTCAACCGATACGTTGCCGATCGTCTAGCCAGGTGTGTAACAATTATTGACCCTCTATCGATGCAACAACCTAATCCCGTCGATAGGTCATGGGCCTCCAAAGTCTCCATGTCGATATGGGAAAGAACTCTGATGTGCGTGTTGCTCTGGCTAGGCTGGCTAACCTAGAAGCGATCAAAGAGCATGATCGTTCTTCAAAACCACCCCGGCCTGTGAACGACGAGTGCGTTCAGGAAGGATTGTGAGGAAGGGAGGCGCAAGGGTTGGGAGGCGCCGAACGAATTTCTCCGTCCGTTGCTGTGTCGCGCAGTGATGCTGAGTGCACTCGACGAAAGGTAGTTCTTGTTGGAGTGATTGTAAACTATCATGTTTTACCCGACTCAAACTAGACGCTAAATCTATAATAAAACTACTAAATATAGAAACTAAGCATACAATAGAGTATTTTAATTCATCTTACCTATTTACTAATAGGTTTTTATTTCTTATTGTTGTTATATTCGTCTTGTAAAGTTGTTGACCTTGCTGTCGACTCAAGTGTTGTAGCCAATCAGCATTTAGCGGTCAAAATCTGGCCGTTTTCGGAAAGGTGGGGCTAAGATTCAGCCAATCATGAGTTTCGCAGTCAAAATCCATCCATTTTCGGAAGCGTGGAGCTACTAACACAGGAAGAACCTAGCGTATCATTCCAGGAAGCTAAGCCGAAAGGGGGGAGACTCATTGATAATCTATTATGCATAATATCAATGATGGGTTTAGGGTGTCTGGTTTCGGCTGTGTTTGGCAGGGCTCAGCCAATCAGATCACGTATAAAGCGAACAGTACCTTGTTGATCTCCACACAGAGAACGCTATCCCCGTTCTGTTCGTCTGGCGAGGTAAGATAAAATAAGAAAGAAAAAAAAGGAGAATCCGGATGCTGTAATAAATGCTAGCCCCACATGAGCCAACGGGTATTAATCCGGACACATGCAACGTCGTCCTCAGAAGAAACGCCTCTTCATTTCCTTCATGCTTTGGAATAATTTTAGTCCAATGAATATTCCAGATTGAGGCCTAGAAAGTCTTGTGTTCGTATATCATTTTTCCTGGATTTCGTAGGTGGTTCGAAAAAAAAAAACAAAAAAAAAGTAATGCCCTCTCGGCTGCTGGAGCACACAGGACTCCGCTATTTAGATTTCTGACGGCGACACTAACACAGAAGATGAGGACGGCGATGTAGGTCAAGACTTCGACGACTCACAATCATGCACAACCCCTACGACGACCAGCAGCGCAAAACATTTGGGTAAGTTCTTTACCCTGTGATTCTTTCCAGTGTAGGTCCTAACAGCCCATATTCATATCACGGGCACCAAACACAGTCTGACTGAGTCGGAGGCCGCCATTAGTATTAATACTACGCCAGAAGTTTCTCTGGCTCGAGTGGAGGACGACCTAATTTGGACACACGACTCCCACATGGAACCCCTCGCTGATCCTGAACCGAATCAGCAATCCCCTTGTCAGACGAATCGCACGTCCGCTGGAGAGACGACGGCTTGTATAGATGTCAGCTTTGGCGTCTCGCCTACTAGTCCCGAAAGTCGGCGATATTCGGGTATCTCAGACGAGCAACAGCTTGTTGCCGAAGCCACTGGGGCCAAACGGAGCAAACGGAGCCACCAGTGCGCCGGGTATCATGATGACCGATGCTCTCTCTGACGAAGAATCCTGCCATAGTGTACAGAGTACACCCGCGTCCACCTCAATGCCCATATACGGTCTTGTTGCTACCAACCCCCAGGAGATGGCTCAGACGCTGCTGCACGGTAGCGGTGTGTGCGAGCGCCTCTCCCGATGATGCCATCTCTGGAGCCCGCACTTCATCCCCCGCAACAAGGCTGTCACCCGAATCACAACAGGAGCAGGACTTCGACCACGCGAGCTGCGGATCCAGCGACGCTGAGTCCGAGTCTGAGCCTGAGTCCTTAGAGGCTGAATCCGGATAGTCATTTGGAGCCCGAGTGTCTCTCCCGTCTCTACGGGGGCCTTATCCAAGTTACAGAGCTGTGTAAAAGACGGGTTTATAACCGTGCTCTAGCCTGGCTAAAGTACGAGCGTGTGTCGGCATCGGAATGAGGGAATTGGATCTAGCCGCCAGTCACGCTCTCCTTCCTACTCTATCCCCCGTCCCGCCGTGAAGCCATCTCTATCCATCCAAGGCCAGGTGATGACAGGATAAAATACAAGTTGATGAGCTAGCAACTGCATGCATTAGTCCAGTACCAAGTCTGTGTTGAATCTAAAGAAGCAGGCAGTCTTGTACGTAGGCTACAGCCGGCTTATTAAATCGGGACTGGGCATGTGGAGGAGTATGTTAATATGTCCGGCGCTGTCAACCTCAAAGACACTTCTCCAGATCTTTCGCACAGCGACGAAAAGGACTTCAAGAAACATTACTTCATTGCAATGGCTTATACTCATCTGCAAGACACGGCCCTTGATAAGCAAGACCCTGCTCCCGGCCGCTGCGTCGAGTTTAAGGGAAAGGGCATTCGAATAGTTACAGCATCGAAGTTTCGGCTGATTATGGGAGCCAATCACGCAAACACAATAATAAAGGAGAGATGCGGGGATGATGTACTATGGAAGAGGCATCCTCTTGCCACCTATTACAACGCATCCAAAGGTGAGAAGGACCCAAAAATACGTCGAGCGATGACGGAGGGACAGTCCAAGAACGGTACTCGTATTGCACCTGAAAAGTTTCCGTTACAGAAGGAGAGTCGAGAGGCTCGAGACACAAAATGGCCTCCAGGGGCATATCGAAACGAAAATGCAAAGTATGTTTCAAAACGTGTTACAAGAGTTCAAGCAAGCGATTGCTCAAGGAATCAGCAAAGCGATTAGCAGGCAAGGGAACGAAAACACGAAGTAGCATCCGACTGAGGGAACTCATTGTTGAAACTTCGGGCTCTGCATGTCGGCCGCCAGGGTGAAGCACTTGGATGAGACAGCCAGACAGCCCGGTACTCTGACTCCAGTAGCTAGTCCCATGTCCGCATTAACGAACGGCCAGTGCCATGGTGCGTCTGCAATATGGAGGCACAGCCTTTGACCTGATCGGGGCCTGCGGAAGGGGGAGGGCTATGATGCCGTCATCGTATTCGTATCGTATTACTGACGGGTGAGGTTGTCTATTTTACAGAGCTGAGGGAAGTGCACTACGCTACCTGCGTCTTCACGCTCGTTGTGATCTGGTGTGCACCTTAAAAGGAACACCTCGCCCCTGGAGAAAGTATCTGTAGATCTACCAATCGTCCCCGAAACCGGCCAGCAAAACTCGAGCGTGTGCAACACGTGATCCCCTGTGACTCGACTGTTCGTATCGATAGCACCGCAACCATATACAGCAGTGCGTGGTCGGCAAAGTCATAGAGGATCCTTAGCGATAATACCCGTTCTTAGAATGTCCATCCTCGATTTCCATATGTCGGATTCAGGAGCCGATTAACTAGTTGTCCACATCTAGATCGAGCTCCGAGGAGGTCAGAACGGCCAAGAGTCCTGGGATACGTGTTGAGGACTGAGAGATGCGACGTGGCGTCTTTGGCCTCGGCTGCCACGATGGTCAAGTAAGACTGGCTATAAATGGCAGCCATCTGCGCGATCTGGCTATGCTTGTGCGAGAGATCGTCCTGAATGATACATAAAGCATCGGCCCAGAGAAACCGAGTTTTCAGGCCGCGGACCAACTCCATATAATGCCGTATGTCTGTTGGTATCTGGTCAAGATGGCCCTGAAGCGCACCATCCTCCATCAGTTCAGAGATGTTGGCCTTGTTAGCGTAGAACTGCTCGACCCCACTCCATCCATAGCTGAGAGCCAGATATCGCGCCTTGGTTGTCGTCCGGACAAGCCTCATTTCTTCGACGTCAATAAGGATAATATCGCTGCCTTGACTGACGGCCATGTCTTGGCTGGTACACATTGGGCCGTGGGATCGGCGACATTTCTCCAGCTGGGAACGAATCTCTGCTAGACGAGCTCCTGTCCGCTTTCGGAGTCTGGCTTGTTCCACTGTCGAAACGCCGTCTGATCCCGCTCGCGTGGTCATCGCTGCGAGTCGCGTAGCTGGTTAGGCTGCAAGCTGAGGATCATCAGGTCAGACCAAGACCAGTCGGATGTGGAGTTCCTGAACAGCAGGTGCTACAGGGAAGGCCGACGGATCCCATGGGAGTCGGGAATCACCGCGGTGACGCCGCTGGACAGAAACCGGTGGAATCTGAACGTCGAGGCGACGCTCGCTTTTCAGAGACAACACCAAGGCCCAGTCCGAATCTTCGTCTCTGAACACAAGTGGAAGGAAGGCCGCGGCTTACTTGGCAGCTATTCCCAAGCCGGAATTCCGGCCTGCGATGAACACCGTGATGATATGCCTGAGGACGTGGTCTCGGTATCATCAGGTGGCCCGACGCCTCTTTCGCTCGATAATAATGACTCGGATGATGATGAAATTGAGATCATCACAAGCACACAGATCGAGAGCACCACACGCATGGCTTTGGCGGCTGGAAGAGGGGATTATTCGCGTCAAAATAGCGAAGAAGAAGAAGAACTATCACAGCGTGCAAATTGGGGTGGATTTGGCTATGATCGGCTGCGCAATAGCTATTCAGATGACGAAGAGATCCAACCGGTGATTATGGTATGCGGGTTGCCAATTCCTGTGCCGTAGTCGCGGGCCCGAGACTAGGGACCACTTTCACTTACACGCAGCATTATGAAAATAGCTTCACATAGCTTCAAATTAACAAAATTGATTGATCAGATCAAGTGCTAACTATTGATCCTATTTTTTTTCTTTATTTTCTTTTTTTCTTTTTTTTGAAATTGGCCTCTATTTCATGATGATGTGGCGCGTGGAAGGTCAATTAGGTTGTTACAGGTCCGACGGAGGTACAGGTTGTGACGCTCCCTCTCTGATGAAGAGAGGGCCCCGGGTAGAGTGATCGGCCTTCAAGCAGGCCTGTCACCCACCACCAACAAGGGCTGGCAAAGTGTCAAGGCGACAAGAGAATTATGGTTCGGAAAAATGCATTGGAACATCTGGATTGTGTACTACGATTGATGAGGATGTAGGTGACTTGGCGTATGGGCCCTATGAGGCGAACCCCCGGGCTGAATAAAATTGATTTATCCGTAAGGTGCACCTGTATTCAAAGACCGAAGGAGAAAAAAGAAACCACACACGCAAAATAAAACACGCTGCTTCTCCTTATCATCCTCGGACCAACTATATTACGTACACTAAGTCCGACATGCTCCTAATCTACCGGCTCACACCGACAAGATGCAGGAACTCGTTCCGCACCTCACTCTTGCTCTCGAAGCATCCCAGCACGCAGCTCGTCAAGGTCGTGGCGGTGGTCTTCTCAACACCGCGCATTACCATGCACAGGTGGCTGGACTCCATGACGACGGCGACGCCCTGGGGCTTCAGTACTTCCATGATGGCGTGGGCAACGTCCTTGGTGAGGCGCTCCTGGATCTGTAGGCGACGAGAGAATATCTCAGCGATTCGGGGGAGCTTGGAGAGGCCGATGACGGTACCGGAGGAAATGTAGCCAATATGCATCTGTGAGGAGAATGTTAGTCGGTATTCTCCGAGGTTAGTGTATAGTAGATATGCGAAGAGGTGGAGGGGCTTGCCTTTCCGGTAAAGGGCACGAGGTGGTGCTCGCAGAGACTGAAAATCTCAATGTCTTTGACAATGACCATCTCGTTGTGGCCTTCGCAGAAGAGCGCATTGTTCACAGTGTCCTTCACACTGATCTGGTAGCCCTTGGTCAGAAACAGCAGCGTCTCGGCATACCGTGAAGGTGTGTCCAGCAGGCCCTCGCGATCGACGTCCTCGCCGATGCACTCCAGCAAAATTCGCACAGCGCCTCGCATCTTCTCCAGACGTACGGCGGCCTGTTCCTTATCTTCTTCTCCGCGTTCTTTGGTTCCGGCGGCTGCAGGTGCTGGGTGTTAGTCGCGAGGTTTACAAGAAACCCGCCCTAAGCCGCAAAGGCACTTCGTGAGAGAGAAATGATAGAAGCATACCGGGACGACTGAGGCCATCAACATCAATTGCCGGACTGGGTGGCTCCGTCGCTCTGCTGTCCCCGGGGACAACAACCTTCTCGCTGGAGGCTCTGTCATGGGGATCTCTGGCGGTCTTGTCTCGAAAGTTCTTGTGACTCTTGCGTCGTTTATGCGTTGAATCATCGCTCTCCGGGTCAGAGACGCCAGTTTTATTGCAGGTCCTCTTCTTAGAGAAGACGACGTCATCTTTTGGAGCTGCCATTATCGTATAATCGAGGAGAAGCTGGTCAATGGCTGCAGACGGGGAGGAAACAGGATGCAAGAAGTAAAAGATGTAGGGAAAGAATTCCGAGGAGTGGTTTGACTTCGATGCTCAAGTAAATTGGAAAGGTTCGGGTACGAAGCCCGGAGAAAGCAAATCTGTCAACAGGGTCGCTCCTTGGCTGAAATATACCTACAATTAGGCGCCAACAATTTAGACAACCTTGACAGAATAACGTACAGGGGCATAGAGCTGGTTCGTACAAAGTGGTAGCCGGAACAGTTGCATGAGTAAATTGACTACTGGGTCAATCACTGGAGCCTTCAATGATCCAGCCCCGTTCGTCCTGTCTTTCTTGGGTGCTATTTGGCGAAAATGAATGGTGGTACTAAGGCTTGTCCGTACTCCTGCGGGAGGCCGTCTTTGTGTGTCACGCACGACACCCAGAAGCCGAGAGCACTGCATGGCTATGAGTCATATCAAGTATACGCCACTCTACTGCATAATTACGGTGCTTTCATCAATGCCACAACGTTTGAAACGTTGGTTGTTACAAAGACAATCTTCTATATGCTCTTCTCATCACCGGATGAAAGCCCTAAGCCCCGCAGCTTTTCTTTAATACGAATCAAACTTACCAGTAAACATGTAATTCGCAATCCTATAGTATTAGGTTGAATCAGCACATGACCGAGATGCTCTATGAATTGAGAGCTTATCATTCATTTCACAATCGAGCCCTTGTCATTCTCCCAAGTGATGATGGATGGATTGCGCCGGTATGTCATATACGTATGTAATCTAGCTACACATTACGTGGCACCTGTATCTTCGCAATGTGGGTGTCACCGCACCTCGTATCTCATGCACCCTTCCACTCTTGGTGATGCAAATGCAATTACCGTCTGACTATACTGTCACACCGGGATTTTCGTAGTGCATAACAAGCTATGCGGGAGGCCGTCCACAACAACTTCATTTGTGAACGCGAACCCCGCAAGCTCTTCACAGTATACGTGGAATTGATCCGTTGGATAAGTTCAAAAGCCCTTTACCTAATGAGATAGCCAGCATTGCCACGCACTATCATCAAGATAACACGGCGCGGTTTCAGTGGCTTTTCGCAGACCACGGAGAATGAATGCATACACGTCAATCTTACACCCACCAATCAATCATGAAAATAAAGAGCTCAAGAATGCCCGAGAGCGAAGGGATCCGTGAGTTGGAGGATGGGCTGCTTAGACTGGCTAGTGAAGGCTGAAGAGACCATCTCCCATGCATCTAACATTGATCTTTCGCCCCACAACATTAAAGTGGTTAAATAGCGGCTACAACCGAGTAGGGAAACAGTCCAGTTCAGTTCAGTTTTTTCTCGTAGCCGACGATACATCGCCATCTTTACTAGCACATGATACACACACATACACACTCTCTCATACTGAACTGAGATGGCCACTCTCGACGCTCTAAAGCGGAATCTTAGGCAGAAGGCCACAGCAACGGCATCATCCCCGGCGCAGCCGTTGGCCGACGCACAGTACGACGCTGGCTTCGGCATCTTCGTACGGGACTCGGGATGGGTGACGTACAGAGACTTCATCATCCCTCAACTATCTCTGCTGCTAGCCCCTCTCTTCAACTCACGTACCCATACCTCGGTGCTAGAAATCGGACCCGGCCCGAAGAGCGTACTTGGATATCTGCCCGGCTACCTGAGACGGAAGGTCAGCAGATACGCCGCGTTTGAGCCCAACGACTTGTTTGCTACGAGGTTGGAAGAATGGCTTTGCTCTGCCTCGGACACGGAGTCATCGCTGCCCTGTCTAGAAAGCCCGCCGGACGTCCATCGAAGCCCATTCGTTCTAAACAGCAACTTAAGGAGCGGTACCGGCACAGGGACGAGTGATGGCGTCGAAAAATTCGATATCATTCTATTCTGCCACAGCATGTACGGCATGAAATCCAAACGCAGGTTCATCGAACAGGCGCTAGAAATGCTCGTTGAGCGACCAGAAGGCGGAATGGTGGTGGTTTTCCATCGCGACGGGGCCCTACACTTTGACGGGTTAGTGTGCCATCGAACGGCTTCTTTTCCTACCGGAGTCATCCGCGTCGCAAATGACGACGAGGTACTGGACTGTTTTGCTCCTTTCGTCGCGGGATTTGTCATGCAGGATGTGGACGTGGACAAGGCTATCCGAGTCGAGTGGCGTAAGATATGCCGCGCCTTGGGCCGTCGCGAGGAAGCTCACCCAGACCATCTCTCGTTCAGCTCTCCCAACGTTATGGTGGCCTTTACTCAACATGCAACCACGTTGTCGGAGCTGACGGCGCAGATGCCATTGGTGAATGGGGACAAGACGGTTAAAAACCGGGAGGCTCGCCTCCACCATCCTGCCTCGATTATCAGGCCGACAGAGGTCCGACACGTTCAGCAATGCGTTCGATGGGCTCTAAAGCACGGGGTCGGCCTGACCGTCGTTGGCGGGGGTCACAGCGGCCACTGTCTCTGGCCCAACGTTGTCTCGGTCGACATGGGTGCCTTTGACCAAGTGCACATTCTCACAGCCGGGGAGGAAGGAGGAAAATTTGGTGCCGATTCCGGTTCCTTGGTCGTCGCCGAGGCCGGCTGCAAGACGGGGGATATCGTCCGCAAGACTATGGCGGTGGGTGTGACAGTGCCCCTGGGGGCCCGCCCAAGCGTCGGCACGGGGCTGTGGCTCCAGGGCGGCGTCGGGCACCTGGCTAGGCTGCACGGGCTCGCGTGTGACGCCATCGTCGGTGCCGTGGTGGTCAGCGTCGACTCTAGCCAGATTCTCTGTGTCGGCCATGTACCAAGCCAACACAAGCCAGCCGGTGCCGTGCACCCGGAAACCGGCGCCGATCTGTTGTGGGCAATGAAAGGCGCCGGGAACAACTTTGGCATCGTGGTCAGCGTTACTTTCAAGGCTTATGAGGCTCCGGCCTATTTGATTCGAAACTGGGTCGTCCCGCTGAGCGACGATGTCGAGGCGCGGCTCAGGCTCAACGATTTTGATGAACTCGTCGCCAGGAAGCTCCCCCGGAACTGTTCTGCAGACGCGTATCTGTATTGGGACACCGACAAGCTGCGTCTTGGCGTGACCACCTTCGAATCTTCCACGACTAGGCTCGCCTTTGAAACGCCCACACCCACGCTCATGCCCATTGATTCAATTTTGGGGCCGGACGACAGTTTCAGGACCGTGGACGGCGCTGGTTTGTTCGAGACCGAGATGTACATGTCCGGGATGCACGGCGGGCATGGCGGCGGCAAGACCTCCTCGTTCAAGCGATGTGTGTTCTTAAAACGCATCGGAGCAGTGAACGTCGCCGACGTCTTGGTGGCGGCTATCGAGACTCGTCCCTCGTCACTCTGCTACCTCCATCTGCTGCAAGGTGGCGGAGCGGTCGGCGACGTGGCGGACGACGCCACTGCTTTCGGCTGTCGAGACTGGGACTTTGCCTGCGTGGTAACTGGTGTCTGGCCCCGCAACCAGGATGGAACCGAGACCGCTCAAGCTACCGTGCAGTGGGTTTACAAAGTCGCCGGGGACTTGTTGCCCTTGAGCACCGGAGCTTACGGCGCTGACCTCGGGCCGGACCCCAGAGATGCCGCCATGGCGGCCAAGGCTTTTGGGCCAAACCGGCCACGCCTGGCCCGCCTCAAGCGCAGTCTGGACCCACGCAATGTGCTGGCTTACGCTTGTCCGCTCCCGAACCCGCCGATAGAACAGAGGCTCATTATTCTTGTCACGGGCGAAAGTTGCGCCGGCAAGGACTATTGCGCCGACATCTGGGTCTCCATGTTCACCTCATGCACCCACAAGAGCCTCAGAGTACGTGCAGTCAGCATTAGCGATGCAACCAAGCGAGAATACGCGGCGGCTACCGGTGCCGACCTGAACCGCCTGCTTTGGGACCGTGCCTATAAGGAGCAACACCGGCCAGCGTTGACGACATTTTTCCAGGACCAGGTGCGGCAACGGCCTCGGCTGCCAGAGGAGCATTTTCTGAATGTGTTGTACAGCGCCGCAGATGTGGACGTGTTGCTAATCACCGGGATGAGAGACGAGGCGCCGGTCGCAGCCTTATCCCATTTGGTGCCAGACAGCAGACTGCTCGAGGTTCGCGTCAAAGCTAGCATAGAGACGCGGCGGATTCGTCGAGGATGCCAAGGCGATGGTGATGATGGTGACGACAATAAGGACGACAAGGACAGCAGAGACGGCAAGAATGGCAGGTCGAATTCGACGACCTTTGACTACCGCCCCAATCTCGTCTTCAATAATAACGCGACCGGAAACGAGGCGGTAGAAAAGTTCGCCAAACGCTACCTGCTTCCCTTCTTCCACAAGGACCTGCAGCGACTGGTCAGTATGGTGCGTCCGGTACCCGACTTTCCACGCCCGGGCATCGAGTTCCGCCACGTGCTCAACATCTCCCAACAACCGGGTGGGCTGGCCCTGTGCACATCTCTACTGCAAACTTTCTTTACGGGTGACTGGGCTAAGATCGATGTGGTGGCTTGTTGCGAAGCTGGCGGCTTTGTCTACGCGTCGGCGTTGGCTGCGCGGGTCGATGTGCCTTTAGCACTGATTCGCGAAGCCGGCAAGCTCCCCCCCACCGTTTCCGTCATCAAGCCTCCGTCGCATATTTCGTCTTCAGCATCCAACAATTCAATAGAGAAGAGGATTGAGATGAACCGGGATTTGGTCCCCGGAGGTGCGTCAGTGGCTGTGGTGGATGATGTGCTCGCTACGGGGAAGACGCTTTGTGCAGTGCTACAGCTATTAGGTAAAACTGGCATCAATGCTGAAGATATCAGCATCATAGTTGTGGCCGAGTTCCCTATGCACCGTGGTCGGGAACTGTTACGCCGGCATGGCTTTGGCGGAGTCAATATTCAAAGCCTTTTGGTCTTTGGTGGTGCTTAGTGTGACGGTTGGGCATTCTCAAGGCACAGACCGTGCTGGTTTATGTTCGCAGAGGATCGGGTGGGTTGCTCTGAGCGAGGCGGTTGTCACGTGCTCAAAGGTATTGAATGTAGCCAAGTTGTATTGATAGCTGAGGTAGCTACTGCATGGGATAGTGCGTACTAATATTTGTGCTGGCTCATGGGGATCACGGCCCTGGGGGAGCGTCGTGATCCAGAATCACCGTGATTCATCCTTGATTGGTGGGCAATCCCAGGGAAGTTCGTTAGCACGTGACCCATGTGTGTCAGGCCGTGACCCGAGGCAGACGTAGAAACACCATCACTAACAGGAGCACAATCAACATAGCAGCTACCTAGCTACCTAGCTCAACTGACATAACAAGACCAGGCTCCTACATAACCTAGAGGTTCTCTCTCACCGCCACAAAAAATACTGGCCGCTATCTCCATCACCCATTCCCACGCCAATTCAAGCATCTACCGCGATTCTAACCCTCCTCTCCACAAGAAAGAGAAAGAGAGCATAATATTATTATATACTAGCGCCGCCTATGTAAATGTAGCAAATGATATAGAGCACGACTGCGCACAGCAGTAGGTCGGCCATATACCCTTGGTTAGCCCAGGCCTCTGAGGATGAGAAGTGCTCCCTTAAGTAGCGCAATAGGCTATGAGCTACTCCGGTATCTCCCTTACATTAAAATCAAAGGTTTCTTGTCGTCCGCAAGAAGTCCTAAACCCAGAAAAAAAAACTACCAGCCCATAGCTACATTAAAAAAAATAGGAGGTCGCAGATCAACAGCGCCGATAACCGTGATAAAATAAGTCAAACTGATAACGTAGCTAGTCGGGGTCAAGACCAATCTAGGCGGGGTTACGATTATTCGCAATCTTCTATACGTGCGCATTAGAAGAGCTTAGAAACAGGATTCAGGGCTGATACTAGTTGGAAGCAACCTAGATAGTCTCTCCAACACCCTATGCTCTTGGGGAGAATAGCCAGATACAAGCTTGAACAGTGTGCCCTTCCGTAACGGTGGACGATGTGTCAATCATCCTAAGGCGTCCCAAGCCGCAGCTTGAACACCAATCCTCCGCCCATTGACAATCAGCTCCGTAACCCCCGTCCCATCCTTGCCCACACAACCAAGACCTTGGCCGCGTCCTTCTCCGGATCTCGCTCAACCAAGAATCGGCTGTGCGTGATTATCACGATCCAGCCGGCCAATCGCGACATGACGCCGCACCACCTGACTACAGCCGCCTGGCCCGCCTCATTCAGACTGTCAAACACCTCATCGACGAGCAAGTAGTGCGCGCGGTGCGCACTCCTAGCCCACGCCGGCTGCAGCAGTGCGAAGAAGAGCGCCAGGTCGACGCGCTTGCGCTCGCCGCCCGAACGCTTGCCGTAGGCGAGCGAGCGGTGAATAGCAAGGCTGCGATCGAGAACGGGTCCCGAGGAGAAGGATGCATTGGTCATGGTGTCGACAGATTCAGGGTCAAACAGCGAACGCAGCATCCCCGTTGCCATGATGCGCGCGTGGCGCGTGTCATCGTATAGCACCGTAAGGATCTGCGCCAGGAGCGCGTTGAGCTTCAACAACGACTTGGCGAGGATGTGCTCGCGGAAGTTGATCATAGCTTTCATCGTGGATCTGGTTGTGGAAGACGAAGAGGCGTGACGGGTGCGCTTCGCCAGGGCCGAGGACCAAAAGGCGAAGAGCTCGCGATCGGCGGCGAGCTCTTTAAGTTTGGTGACCAGCGCGTCGTGTTCTAAGCGTAGCGAGTGTAGAGACGCCTGCTCGGTTTCGACCAGGCGCGTGTAGGTGGCTACGTCTCGCTGCTTGAGCGTGATCTGCTGCTGCAGGGTTTCGCATACCTTTTGAGCCTGGATGGCCTGCATGAGCTGCTCGTTGATCATCATAATGGCGTGGCTGATGACGAGCTTTTCCAGGGCAATGATTCTGGTCGCCTTGTGTTTCAGGCTCTGCAGCCGCGACGTGCTGTTCTCGATGTCTTCGCGGAGACTGTTGATGGCTGCCTCTTGGTTGTGCTGAGAGGCGTCCCTTGGAATCCCGAATATGCGCAGGAGACTCCTAACGGCCATCAACCAGAACCAGGGGAGCTTCGCAGCGTTTGTTTGTTTGTTTGTTTTATATTTTCCGTCCCACAGGCACTCTCGTCCTGCCAATCGCCATACTGGCGCAAAGAGACGTGCTAAGCTAGCTATAGAGTAGGTAACTGATTACACACTCTGGCCAAGGTTAGCCAGGTATATGATATATCAATCGGGCTTATCTTATTCTGGCCGATGCGTAGCGAGACGGGGGTCAAGGTGCCTTCCGGCACGCCTTTCGGCACGCCTTAAAGCCTCCTTGTCGCGCTCCTAGCTTCTGGCCACCCATCTTCCTTCCTTCATTTCCCCTTAGCCATTTAGCAGTTCGGAGATTTTCATCAGCCAAAGGTCACGCCCGTCACCCGTCAGCGGGATACAGGGTCGCGGAGTTTTTACCGCATGTTTGTCGTCGTTATGTCCTTGTTCGGGACGCGTGTCGCGAATCCTCGCTTTCCGCATCAACGAGGCTCTTCCAGAGCCTGACAGGTGGGTTGGAAAGGCTTCTATCAATTGCGAGTGTGTAGCAATTTCGATTGGCCCATAATGTGCGGTCGGACGACCAAACACGAGAAGCAAATGTATACAAAGGGGAGAGGGAGATATTGATAGTCCATGTCTGGCTCAGTGGCGGGGGCAGATTTCCGTGAAGAAGGATGTGCCCTTCGCCAGCTTTGCGAAGTCGTGGAAGTTGGTTCCTATTGCCTTGTGGATCGCTTGCAACGACGACGGTCCCAGCCGTAGTCGTTTGTGAGGCGCCACTTTGCGGCAGTAGAAGATGTGATATGCGTTCTTGCGGCGGCCGCAGGAGCAGTTGTTCGCCGAGTCCGCGTGGTTGAAGCGTTCGTGGTATTCCGCGAAGTCGCCATGGCGTGTTCTTGCGGCCAGGAGGTGGTGTAAGGTGCTCCTTGGAAGGGTTAGCTCCTTGGGGCACCTCAGATCCGCCTTAAGGCCAAGGGGTATGTATGCCTCAGGCATGTTATTTGTCCACCATTTCGAGACCTCGTCGCGCGTCATAGCTTTGGCTTGTCTTCTTATGAAGGCGAGGGTTGGAGGGAGATCAAGAGGCTCTTTGGAGCAGCCTTTCTTCGCGTACGCGTCTGCGACCTCGTTTCCCTCGATTCCCATGTGTCCTGGGCACCAGCGCGTGCAGACTGCGCCGTGTGTTTTTGCTAGGTCCCGGAATTCGAGGAAGGCGTGTTGGGAAGACTCTCCTGGTCGGCCGCGGAGGCCACCGATGACAGAAGTATTATCCAGGCAGACGTGTATTGGGACGCGGTGAGTCGTGATGTCTAGGGCTCTCTTGAGGCCGGCTAGGGCCCCCAGCACCTCTGCATCATACACCTCAGCTGACTTGAGTCCTTCGCAGCCAGCTCCTATCAGTTTGCCATCCCGGAAGATGACAAATCCATACCCTACGCCGTTATCCTGCATCGAACCGTCCGTGAAGACGACTACATCTCGTCTTGGGAGGCTCGCTTGCCAGTCCAGGAATCGGGATGCTGCTGTCGCCTTGTCAGGCAGTCGGAGGGATACCGGAGGGGTGCGGGGTTGAAGGAGAGGTCTGGGCGCCTGTGGGAGAAGGACGGCCGTTCGTTGTAGTCGCGTTGTGCGTCCTCGATCTGGGGGTTTGAGATGCTGGACTAGTGGATGTGTTGAATCGAGCGATTGGAGACGAGCGGCGAATCGGCGCCGGTGGCTCTCGATGAGGATGTCAATGGGAGGGAAGCCACTCTCGCGGTATAGTGCCGGGAGCGGCGTTGTCTTCCACATCGGTGCGGTTGCCCGTAGTGAGCCGACATACGTTTTGTGCATTTTGTCGAGTAGGTGTTGTGATCGTGATGGTTTCCCGTCGGTGTCGCGTCCGGGGTACCATGCTTCTGAGCCATATAGAAGTATCGGTTCGACGCATGCCTTGATGGCTCTTCGTGTTGCATCCGGGGGTGGGCCGCATTGTGTGTTGGCGATCCGCCGCAGGAGGTTTGATACCATCTTTGCTTTTGAGTTCCATTTGTCGACATGAGCTTTGAAGCTTAGCTTTCGGTCGAGCCAGAGCCCTAGCCATCTCATGGCTGGTTTTGCCGTTTTTGCGATCCTATCGTGATAGACTGGGGGGTTGTCCTTATTCCGTCGTCTAGAGAAGTGCATAACTTCCGTTTTTGCGTGGTCAAAGGTGACGCCGTTCTCTGCTCCCCATTGGATAAGCTTTTCCAGGTCCATTGTCACCAGAGCTGCTGTTTCCTCGAGGGAGTTTCCGATCCGGATCATCGCCGTGTCGTCGGCGTAGCTGAAGCGCTGTGCTGGGGCGACAAACTTTGTCTTGATAGCTTGTGTGTTCGTGACCTCGTCTGTGCTTCCGATGTATGGGATCGGCTGTGTGTAGAGGAGGAAGAGGATTGGTGAGGCTGGTGACCCTTGGGGAAGGCCACAGTTGAGACGCGCGTCTTTTGTCAAGGTTTCCTGTAGTCGGATTCGAGCGAATCGGTCTGTCATGAACGAGGCCGCCCAGCGTGATATTGGATCTGGCCATCCCTGTTGGCGGAGTCGAAGGGTTAATCTATTCCTCATTGCCGCGTCGAATGCACCTTGTACGTCCGCTGTGGCTACCGTGACGACTTTTCCAGCCAGGACGGCTTGTTCGATGATGTGTGCAAGTGAGGCGACGAGGTCGACGGCCGAGCGTTTGGGGAGCGCTCCAATCTGTTGAGGGTGCAGAACGCCGTATGTCACCGAGGCGTATGCCATCCGGCGTGCGATGAGTCTTTCCAGTCCTTTCCCCACGCATGAGAGGAGGGAGATTGGTCTCCATGAGCGTGGCGAGGAGAGATCTCTCTTGTCTGGTTTAGGAATCATGACTACCTCGGCGTGTTTGAAGCACTTGGGGTGGTATCCGATCTTTAGGCACTGCTCGTACAGTTGCCTGATCAGTTCTCCGACTACTGGCCAGGCGGCTTTCAGGAGGTCGACCGTGACATTGTCTGCCCCTGGGGAGGTATTTCCCGTGCTCGTCGTTGCATCTTCTGCTTCCTCGTAGGAGACCGTGAGGTCGAACGGGATTATTTCTTCATACGTCCCTTCCCAGGGGTTCGGTATATCGTCTGCGGCATCTCGTCGCTCCAGGGTGGCTTGCCGTAGTGCTTCTGCCCTCTCCAGTTGCGTCTCGTAGACTCTGTTGTCGAATTCGAGTGGCGGGGGGGTGGCTTGACCCTTTCGTCCACCGTGTGATTCGAAAGATGTCGTCTGGCCTCCGGAGGTCACTGGTCTGCTTTCTCCAGAAGTCTCTCTTAGCCTTCCTCGTGGTCTTTCGTAGTCGGGCCCTGGCTGCTCTTATCTCGTCGTGAGTAAACGCTCGCCGGGCCGCTGTGTAGAGGAGGTGTGCCTCTGCACATTCTGGTGTCCACCAGGGTGCCTGGGGGGCATATCTCCTCATGACTTTGCATGAGGCGTCGATGGCCGTCTGGAAGAGGGATATGAGTCCTTCCGCCCTCTTGTCAAGCGCTGGGATATCGTCCGGCCGTGAGGGGTCGATCGCCCGTGCTCCTTCAGTGATGACTTCGAGGTAACGTTCCTCGTCGTCCACTTTCTTCCGTGTCGGAATCGCTGGCACCCTGGGGCGGGTGGGGAGAGTGATGCTCAGGGTGTAGTGGTCCGAGGTGGTCTGGAGATGGTCTTCCACTGTCGCCTCGGCCCATGGGATGTTAGAAAAGGTAAGGTCGATTGTGTTGCCGTAGGGGTTTGTTGGGACGCCGTGTGGGTTAAGGAGGGCGAGGTCGGCCTTCTCTGCCCACTCGGCAATATCTGTGCCACGGCCGCGGGTTGCTGCCGTCTGCCATGTGCTATGGCAGGCATTGAAGTCTCCGGCGATGACGCATTGGTTTGGGATTTCCCAATGCAGGAGAAGGTCAAGTGTCGTGTCGTCATTGGCATCCCTGTAGAAGTTGACGATAGTGAGTTCGCCGATCCGGATCCAGAGCGCGTCTCGTGTCTTGGCCGGGCGGAGTTGATCTGCTGTAAGTTTCCCTCTCCGGGAGAGTAGGTCATGACCCGTGGGCGTGTCGTCTTGTCCCAGGCGCGGAGAGGACTGTAGGTGTCGTATGCCGTGTGGGTTTTCGTGCGGCAGCCGTTGTCCTCGCTTGCCCAGGGTTCCTGGAGGAGGACTATGTCGTATTGGCCTTTGTCTGCGAGCGCAAGAGCAATGTCATGCGCCGGGCCGCATTTCCCCACGTTCGCTTGGAATATACGTAGTGGGCGTCCGTTCTGGTTGTTCATTTGGGTTCCTAGCATTGGCTAGGGAGTGAGATCGACGCGACCCGTCGTCGCTTCGCCGGGGACTGTGCCCTCTCGTGGGAGCCTTCAGTCCGTACATATATCGTCTCCTGGGCGGTCTGCACGTGTCTTTCGATCGGGGAGGAGATCGGGTTGGGTGCTGGCGGCGAGCTTCCGAGGACGGGGGAATTTTCGTTCCTCCATAGCTTTTCCCCTGCCTGTCTGGCCACATGCTTCTGGTTCTTTGAGAGGCGTCTGATGACATTGTTGACTCGTTTAGGGCGAGCCAGACACTTGTCGTAGTCTGCCTCGTGTGGTCCTCGGCAATTTGCGCATTGTGTCGTGTTGCATTCCCCTCGTGTAGGAGTTTACCACACCTCTTACACCTCTCGTTGCGTTGGCATCGTCGTGTGGGGTGGAAGTCCCAGCATTTTTTGCATTGTGGGATGGGCGCGTGTTTCTCGATGAGTCTGGCGAATCGGCTCGTTCCAAAGAGTTGGAATCTCCTATGTGGTTTTTCCAGGAAGGAGACGAGGATCGTCTTCGTTGGTCCGCTTTTGTCGTCGTGACGTGAGTCTCTCACGCTGATCAGGTCGAGTCCAGCCTGTGCCTTGACTTCGCCTGGGATGAGTTTGTCAATCTCGACGACTTCGGCTTCTGGTCCAAGAAGTTGTATCCTGCGGGGGATGTTCGGGATGACGTATGTATGCCATTTCTGGCCGGGTTCAACTTTCTCGGCTCCGAGTGAGCTGCGGAGCGTGGCTTCAGCTTCGAGGATCTTGTGTTGAACACTGAGATCGGCAGGGCGGATTGCCCATCCTGTCTTGGTGCGGGAGGCTTGCGGGATGGCGTTCAGCTCTAGCTTGAGGAGGCTAGTGATGTGGGACCGGATGCTAAACGATTCGCTGTTGCATGCCGGGGACTGTGCGTGCAGTCTGATGAATACTCGGATATCGTTGCTCGGGATACCTTTGTTGATATTGGTGGTCTTTTGTTGACGTCTTGGGAGGTCAGCTGGGCGTTTGGGATCTCCGGGACGCCCGCGTTCCTGGGCGGGTCGTGTAGTGTGCCCTCTACTGAGGACGTCGGCGTACGACATTGTCTGAGATTGTCGCGGGGCTGCCTGGTTTGGCTGTTCCTGTCGCGGCTGGCCGTTGACGAGTGTCATGCAGATTCGAGTGAGTTCTCTGGCGAGGTCTTTTGCAAGCTGTGCTGACGGGCCGCTGGTGAACTGGGCCGCCGTCGTGTCGAAGGAGCGGCAGAAAGCTTCTGCCGTCTTGATCTTGTCTTCAAGGAGGGCGCGGCTGTTTTCGGCGATGCCCCGCATGGCCGTCTGGGTGTCGATGGCCGGATTGTGTCTCGGGCTTTCGAGTCCCGGGGGTTCGATTGCGGTGATCATGTCGCTGCTAGCCGGACTGTTGTGTCGATTGGAGTTCTTCTGCGGGCTGCGCGCGGCAAGTTGCGCAGTCCTATCCCCATGCGGCGTGACCATGTCTTCGCCGACGTCGTGTTGGCTGCCCTGCAGAAACCGTTCTCTAGCCAGATGGCTGATGTGCTGGGGGTCTTATCCCCCAATGGGAACAAAGTCCCGGCCATGACGGCCTCGCGGTTGGTGTTGTGTCGTCTGTTAGTGTTTTGGCGTGTGTGAGGGCGGACTCCTTAACAGCAGTTGCCAAGGAGTGTAGATGTAGGAGAGAAGTGACCTGATGCTGCGAGAGCAAGGGTGGATCGAGGTGGGGCAGGGTAAGCGAGACTGTCCGCGAAACAGCGATTACCGATTACGAGGGGAGGAGGAGTTATACGAACTACGCAGGTATCTACTGCGGCACACGAAAGATCCCGAAGGCTTTATCGGCGTTTTCGGTAGTAGGAAGAGAATCTGGGTGGATGGATGTGTATTGATTATTGCGGAGCGACTGAAAAGAGAACTCGGCACGCGTTGATTGGGGGGAGGGGATGGTGATTTGAGACTGTTATTCCAATTCCAAGTGTAAGGGACCTCTACCCTGGGGAACGCTACTCAACCACCACCAGCCAATGTACGGCGAAGTCAGGCTTAATATTCGATGCCACGTCTAGAACCCTCCTGTTCAAGTTGGTCTAGTAACCTTTTCTTCGCACTGGGGTCGGATGCATCCTCCTTCAACATAAACGGCACCGCAAATTCTTCGATCAAGTTGCAGAGCGCGTCAATGTCTTTAATCTGCAGATCTCGCTTAGACCTGCGGACGAAGAGGATGCTGCCAAGACGCAGATGACGCCGGTAACTTGGCAAACGAACCCATTCCCCGTTTCTGACAGAGGTCGTCGTCAGGAGGAGCTCGGCTAGAGGGTTCTCTAGGTCATCGGACGGCGGGCCGTTGCCGTTGTCCTCTTTGCAAAGGCTACCATCATATGCCTTTGCAACCAGTTCTAGGCCAAAGAGTAAAGGGATGTCGCATGGATCGTCGCCCTCGAGGTTGAACAGAGGGTGTGTCTTGGGCACAGCCACCTCGGCCATCTGTGGCTCGTGTCGAGTGGCCTGGTCACGGCGGCAGTTGATTCGAACACCAATGGCCTTTGAGGTCCTGTCGGCCAGCACGCGCTTGGATAGATGGTCGTGTTGACCAGGTTCGTCGATCATGCTCCCGACTGTGTCTCTGTAGTAACCCAGGTAGTCGATGGCATCACGGTAGGCAGTGAGGGTGATGTCGGTGGAACGGCGTGGCTCAAAGTCGGTGCCCGCCCTCATCACTGCAACAACTGGGCCTTTCCAGATGAACTCGCCCCAAGTGTCGCCAATTAAGGTTGGGATTGTACCATGGATGGCTTGATTGGTTATGATGTTGCGGGGAGGGACGTCTGGATCTAGGAACCATATGTCCAGGGTGTCCTGGTTGTTTTCTCTTCCACGAAGGACATTGCCCCTAACTTGGCGTAGGCCACGACCGATATAGTCGTTGCCGGGATGTGCAAGAGGTGGTTGAGAACTGGGTGGAAGTATCGTCCTTTTTGGAATCCACCCACACAAGGGACGGCCGCTTCTCAGTCATGGGAAAGAGAATGGCGAGGTAGTGGTTGGGGGAAGGGCGAGCGGCAAAGTCATCTTGAGCACATGCGGCGAACTTGCGGCAAAGAAGCCGATGGGTTCGCCAGTCGGTTTGCTGACACTCTAGAGAGCAGTAGGCGGCTGAAAGGCAAACGGCACAGCGGCGAGCATTGGGGGAACCGCAGATTGTACAAAGAACGGGAGCATTCATTTTGGACGAAAGAGACAGTCGATTGAGGCCGTTGGTACAGGTCGGAAAAGGCAGAGGTTTGTTTGGAGAGAGGGTTGGGTGGGTGTCAGTTTACTTATGTGAGGTTGGATTTTCAGGGGGTAGTGGGCGGTGGCTTGAACTTACCGGGATTTCCATTGGCAGGAAGGGGGATTGAAACGGAATCAAATGCGGGCGGCAGCCAGAGCTGGGGTCAGCAATTCCCCCACTGACATCCCGTGTTCTGGTAAGAAGAAGAGCCGAAACATAAGATGCGATGATGGCCGAATTCCATCGCCAATCCTCGATGATGATGATGGTGTATGAATTGAATGATTGGCGACAAATGGCCGGTCGTGGTAAGCGCAGCCAGCAGTCGAGACCGGGAGCACGGAATGCGGCTAGAACGGTTTCCGGCGGGTAACCCCTCGCAACGCAATGCAGCTCCACTCTAATTAGGCTGGGCGTCAAAACAAAAGGTTGCGATGCAAATATCCATCCTTCTGAATCGATTCGCACCACGACATCAAGCTACGCATCATGGATGGATCGAAGAGTGTAGAAGAGCTGACGAAACTCCTACGAGAAGCGGAACAACGCGCGAAGAGGGAACAGCAACGTGCCGAGGCAGCAGAGAAAGAACGACAGGGAGAGCGACGACGCGCCGAGAGAGAGCAGCAACGCGCCGAGAGAGAGCAGCAACGCGCCGAGAGAGAGCAGCAACGCGCCGAGGAGGCAGAGAAAGAACGACAGGAGGAGCGACGACGCGCCGAGAGAGAGCAGCAACGCGCCGAGAGAGAGCAGCAACGCGCCGAGAGAGAGCAGCAACGCGCCGAGAGAGAGCAGCAACGCGCCGAGAGAGAGCAGCAACGCGCCGAAGCGTCAGAGCAACAAACTCAGCCTACGACGCTCGACGAATACATCGCTGCCTGCCATTCCCTTGTATTCTCCAGTTTTACGATTGAACTGAACCCGAAATTGACCTCGAAGGGTCCCATCACCAATCCGCGAAACAAATGGTGTCCCACAAATCTCCGACAATGGCCCGACTTTCTTCAACAACAGAGGATCACATTCGGCACGCTCTACGACACCTTCCCTACCGATAGTCGCGTTTTTGAGAACCGATCCTTCCTCGCCGGCTTAGGAAACAGGATCTCGAAGCGCAAGATAGCAGACGAGAAGACGCTCGAGTACTTCCTGCACAACAGCGTCGAGGATCCAGTCAAAACCATCATGGACCAGCTCAAAGAGGTGGAAGAGGTCAGAAGTGCATTTCATCTAGGAAACGGCATCATTTTCGAGAACCATCCGCATGCCATCAGCGACATGGCCGAGGAGGTCGTCGACCGCGACACTCCATCAACACCACTTCTACCCCGGACCACAGACTCGATCTCAACCAGCTACGACCCGATCAGATCTGCATCTACCGATCCGACAACGCGGGCTCGACGAGACGTACGATGATCTACATTTCCGAGTACAAGCCGCCCCACAAACTGACCGCGCCGCACCTTCGTCTCGGTCTACGCCCGATGAATATTTACAAGGACGTGGTCAACCGGAAGACGATTCCGACGTCCGTGGACCCAGATGGGCGATTCCAGTATCATGCGGAGAGGCTGACTGCAGCCGCCATCACGCAGACTACCACTACATGATCGAGGGCGGACTCGAGTATGGTCTATTGACCACGGGTGAGGCGATAGTGTTCCTCAAGATCGACTGGCGGGAGCCTGAGACGCTTTTCTATCACCTAGCAGAGCCGGATGCCGAGGTGTCAGCCCATCCTAGCCATTTTCACTTGTGCACGGCAGTGGGTCAGTATCTGGCCTTTAGTCTCATGGCTCTTGGTCCGCCGGGTGAACGGCGGTCGCGTGGGCAAGATGAGCGCCGCCAAGCTACTGAAAAATTGAAGACGTGGATGGAAGATTTCGAGACGACGCTACGATCGATTCCGGAGGACGAACGACATGCGCCGAAGAGTTCACCCGGTTACCAACCGGAAACGTACGAGGGTGTCGACCGATCTCCTTACCTTCTCCGAGGAAAGAGACGGCGACGTGTGGGGGATGAGCCCGTGAAGGAACATGCACAAAGGGATCCAGGAGAATCATCTGATGACGAGTCAGCACGGGATTTGCCAGACACGCCGAGCCCGACAGAGCGGCGGGCACGTCGAGGAGGGTCAGAAGGCCAGGGAGGTCAGGGAGCTCGACGCAGTCTGCGAATTCTGGCGCAACGGCTGCGGGGCGGAGGAGGAGGAGGAGGAAGAGGAGCAAGCAACGACAACGAACAAGACAGGCCGTACTGCACCCAAAAGTGCCTTTTAGGGCTCGCCAAGGGCGGTGTCCTCGACCCAAGATGCCCGAACATGTCACTTCACAGCAGGCAGCCCAACAATCACCGCAGCCACTGCCGTCGCCCAAGCCGCACCTGTGCCCGCCATCCAATCGATCACGCTAAATTCCTTGAGCTTCTCTGGGAGCAGCTAAAACGGTCATTAGACGACGGGATCACGCCGTTGGACAGGGTGGTGCGCGCGGCGTACTGTTCAAAGTGACCTTGCTTGCGTATGGCTATACCTTCGTCAGCAAGGGCACGGTTCGGGCATTTGCCAAAGACCTTGAGCATGAGGCGGCGGTTTACGAACGTCTGCAGCCCATCCAAGGTAGACATGTGCCCGTGTTCCTCGGGGCCATCGACCTCCGATCGATGAACAGGATTTATTACTATGACCACCGAGTCTATGTGATACACATGACCTTTCTGTCGTGGGGAGGAGATGACCTTGATCCGACAGGGATTGTGGGTGGTGCGGAGGAACAGCTCGAAGGAAGGCGATGCGGTCGTTGCGCGCAATGCATCAACGGGGAGTAATCCACAAGGATGTACGAAGGGCAAACATGCTGTTCAATGCGGAGATCAATGGAGTCATGATGATTGACTTTGAAAGAGCCTTGCTGCTGGAGCCACCTCGACGTCCGTTGGCTCAGTTGGTGCCGAACAAGCGAAGATGGAAGCCAGAGACGATGGATTGCAGCAAGTCGGCGGAGAAATCAGGTGATCGAGGTCAAGTCAGCCAGGCATTCTCCGAGGACATTGGGATGTTGAAAACAGTATTCGGGAGCGTAATATTCATGAGCCATAATATAGTGAGTAGCATCGTGAAACAGGAGGTTCATATCCAGCATTTCCGGCCCTAGAGTGATCTTCTCGCCACCGTTTTTTTTTCTTGCCCTACTCTTTCAACATTGTCAGTCAAGCAGAAGATGGGTCTGGAATAGATGATAACGTGAGACCCAAAGCATTGTACCTACATTGGATGCGATGGGCAATTCTGGCGTCTCACTACCTCTCGGCCATTGCATCTAGTCTTTTCCTTTGGAGACTCGACGAGCGTATCTCTCCTTGCACCAGCACTCCGGACATTGGAAAATAAATGCGACATACCAAGACTTTACCACGCTTTTCCATATTTCAGGTGTCACCCCCTTCTTCAGATACTTCTTTCTATGGGTTCTCCAAAATCCTCTTCGCCTCGTTTGGTACCTCAGGCAGTCGCAGCAAAGGCCGATGTTTCGATCGAGGCGGCCGCGATTGTCTCAAGGTGCTAGCTGCCTGAAAAGGTGAAATATTTCGTCGCAGGTTGATGGTGGGAGGAATCTGTGCTTGTGCACTGACGGCACCCGGATTCTCACGAGTGATGAAACTTGCAATAGGTGTCTACACGTCAGGGCAAGGCACAGCCATCCAATGAGTCGATGAATCGAAATATTTAAACAAGAATCTCCGTTGCTGCTCCGCCGTCATTCCTGCGTATGTGTCGAGAGCTGTGGACTGCTTGCCGCCAAACATGGAGACCTTCATCGGTTGGTCGGGACTTGAGGAACTCTGAGAGACTTACTCGTCATCCATTTTATAGTCTTTCATTCCGAGGGTTCTTTGCAGATTCGAATTAGCATCATGGCCTTTCAGTACATCGTACCCAGCCACCCAGATACAAGGATGGATGTAGGGACTTACGTGACGGCAGTGTTCATACACATTGCAGGAGCAAGGTCTGGGGAGGGGAACAAGGTCCACCCGTGAACGTGCTGTAGTCCATCATCTGTTCCCGTTAACCAACACTCTCTCAACCATGACACCTGAACAAAGCAACTATCGACAATGTCAACCTCAAAGAGGCGAAGGTCGCTGGACAACCCTAGGCTGAGCTTGAGACCGAACTTCAAGTCGATGCTCAGCTCAAACTTGCCGCCGTCGCCCCCGGAGTTGTAGATGACGTTGTGGTTATCCATGGAGAACCTGTTGTCGTCGCGCTCGACGTTCCTGGTGCCCAGCTTGTTCTCCGGGTTGGGCGGGAAGTTGACGTTGAAGCCTCCAAGTCGGACTTGATGCGGGTGCTGAGCTTTCCGTCAAAGTAGGGCGCGCTGGGGCTGGCGGCGCTCGCATCGGTGTCGTTGAGGGATTCAAGCATGTAGTCGGTCTTGTAGTACGGCTGTAAGGTCATCCAAGTTTCGTCGGTTGTTGCGGTGTGTGCCCTTGAGATTGATGGGCTTGATCTGGGTGGATGCTGGGTTGCCCTTTGGCCTTCAACGGAAAAGGTCAGGCCAGACTCTCCCTCTACGTTGGGCCAGCCGTTGGCTTGTTTGACGTTGAACACGTTGTCCATTGAGGCCTGTGTTGTCCCATTAGATCAGCGAGCAGGCAGTCAGTGCTAGGTATGGGCCTTGCGACTTACAATCATGGAGAAGCCGTAGGTAAGATTGGCTTTGAACTTGCCCCCGATATGGGCTCCAAAGCCAAGCTCGTAGTCCTCTCCATCAAACTCACTGTCCAGAAGAGGGGAGTGTCGACCCCTCGTCCGGGTGCCTTTTGCCTTCGTCGTTGTGCGTTTCGGCATTCTTGTACATGGTCCGCCAGTCGGCCTGGCGCTTGGCGAAGAATCGCTGTGCGATCTGCGGCACTCACCTGACTGGATGCCTGGAGAGTCGACAGCGGCGTTCCAGTAGCCTCAGACGTTGGAGTAGTCGATGCGGATCTTGGTGTTTCCAGCATCCCGTTGTGTGCGGTTCAAGTTCATGTCGAAGGCGAAGTCAAAGACCTTTGACGTAGCAGCTCTGGGCGAGTGGACAGATGGCACACTTTGATCTGCAAAAGACTTTAGTAAGAGCAGAATAGGCGGAGGCTGATGGATAGTTGCCGACCTTCAGATTCTTTTAGGAAATGGCTCGGGCTAAGAAGTTGGGAGCGCACTATACAAGTGTGCGTCAGCAAGATTGGCCAGGAAACGGAATTTGAAGTGTTTAACCCACATTATCGGGCATCTCAACAATAGTGCTTCAACACCTCCCTCCATGACCCGGAAGCATCCTCAACGTCCTCGCTCAGACACACAACTGTGGCTGTCTGGGTCTCGTTCTTGGGCCGTTCGAGTACGTCCGGAGGGCAGTCGAGGAAGACCAGAGGCTCAGGCTCGTCCTCGCGCTTCTTGAGCGACGAAACCGCGTGCGAGTCGCCGGTGACGAGGACGAAGCCAAAGCAAGTCTGGTTGGGATCGGTCTCACCAGCATCGGCATTGCCTCCAAAGTTGATGAGAGCATAGTTGGTCTCGGCATCCTCAGGGGGAGCATTTAGCAGGGAAGACGCGCTCGAGGTCCACCAGCGAGAAAGGAGCCTGGGTGTGCCCGATAAGCTCGCCCTTGGATATAGCCCTCAGGGCCTCGAGATTTGGGGTGTCGAGATCGATAGCCCAGATCATGAGACCATGAAGACCCATTTTTCTGGCATAATCGATCTTCATTTGGAAAGTCTCGGCATCGTCGAAGCTGGAGAGATATGATCAGCAAAGATGATGCTTCTGTATGGCTCATTATTGAACTCACGAGATCCAGCTGTGGCCGTCGTAGACCATGTATCGAGCGGCGGCGGCGGCCTCGTCAAAATAGGGTGTTCGGCCGGTTTTGTCCGGTACCTGTTTCCATGATCTCTATTCGACAGAAACTAGTAAGAGATACTGTTCTTTTCCTCAACTTGAGTGGTTTCATGCTTGCTTACCGGATATGAGAAATTCCAGCCGCGTTAGAGCAGCGACCGGTGAACCAGGGCCCTGGAAGGCACAGCCGGGCTTCCAGCACGAGGCAGATTCGAGTACCAAGGATCGACCGTAGAAGCCCAAGCCTAGTATGATGCTAGAAGGCTCAACGCCAACGCGCCAGGACTGATAGAGTTCGTGTGTCAGTCAAAGGTGCTAGATAGTTGCCAAGTGTTCCAGTGACACTTATCAGGTCCAAGGCGTAGTCTATTTCGGTCAGGTGGTATGAGACAGAACCTGGTTTCCGATGGGGTTATCGCTGTCCCAGACGCCGTGCAAGTCATAGGACACGAGGTTAATCCAATCAACATGCGCCTCCATGCCTTTAAGATCGAAATGGCGAAGGTACCAGTATGAAGAGGGCGCGGTAAAGGTGACAATGTAGTCGCGGCCGCTCGTGTTGATGGCATCCCGCAGCTCTTTCATGAGATCCACGTAGTTCTTACCATCCCTGTCTGAGCCGCCGCGGTCGTCAGCGCTGGGACATTCCCAGTCTGTGACAATGCCAGTACTCTGTCTGCACAGGATACTCATAGGCTTAATTCGATCTCCAGAGACGTCACTCTTTTTGCGCACGGTTAGAGTGAAAAGACCTGAGACCAAACTAACAGGGGCAGGATATGAACGGCCGCAAATGCAACACTCACCGAAATCTGCGAAGAGCAATCAATTAGCATCAGATCAGAATCCCTGTGGCATGACAATATATGATACTTTACCGACACCGTTGTAGCCATACTGGGAAAGATATCCCAAAAGGTTGTTGATCAGGTGGCCCTATTCTCCTTCTTGGAGGCGAGCGAAGGGGAGATATCTTGCCAAGGGCCGGGGTCGCTGAAGGTCCAACCCCCGAGGGCAACGACAATCTTGAGATGCGGGTTCTTGGCCTTGGCTTTCGATGGTCTTGTAAATGTTAGGGTCGATGTCTGATGATGATCAGGGGTTGGGATTGACGGAAACCCCCAGACGGACAATATTTTCTCTCATATCCGTACTTTTCTTGTAGATCACTGTAGGTATCCTGATCACTTTCGCGTCCCGCCCTAGCAACTAGGGACTTACCCGAGAGGACGTGGGCTCGCTGTCTCATTACTCTGTCCATTAACAGTTGCCTGATAAGTCCTCGATTGATGCCCTACTCTCACTCTTAGAAACCTCGCCACATGGTTTGGAGGTACGTTACATTTGTAGCGAGGTGGCCAAGCGGCTTTGATCGACTACCCGATCCCCAGGTGAGGGATTGCTCATAAAAACTGCATCGGCCATGCCAAAGGATTCAGGAAATCGTCCCTGAATGATCTTTCTTTGTTCCACCAAGGGTGGTATGCTGGGACAAATGTAAGTCTGTCGGCTTCTCAAAGCTCAGTCGTATCTACTTCACCTCATATAGATATTAACATAAATATCCAGCGGGTACTCAACCTGACTCGCACGAGCACTTCAAGACTTAGATAGCCTTTTGCTTACGATTAGCTATGCATATGTTTTCCTTTCTTCGAAAATGCATTCTGCAGCTTCTGTCAGCCAAGGGACTTGGACTATCACAATGACGATCTACGTGATTGTCGGCAATAGCCCTACAATCATCTGTGGGTACTGAGTCATCAGCACGCAGAAATACCGAACTGACTACGCTTCCGCGTGGGCAAGTCCAAAATCGAGCTTCGGACGGTACGTCTCGCAAGCTGCTGAAAGTTATTAGAATCGTACTTTCCCATCGACTGATCGCCGCGTGATGGAGGGAGACCCTCTTTGTCGCTACGTAAGCACGTAAGCCTTTCGAAAGGTGATGCAGAAGATAAATGCCGTCACTACCGGGTCGTGAGTTCTCTGTGCCTTCTAGACGAAAAGAGGAGTTCAGGCGAACAACCTCACGTTACTACCGGTAGCCCTTAGCCCTTCCAGAAGAATTCAATCGGTTACAAATTTCTGTCTACATGGACGCCGATTGGTTAGGTATCTCTCGTTTCCGTCTTTGAGAAGAGAAATACAAGTTGCGCGTCTCCTCTGAGGGCCTGCGGCTTTGCGGTCAGGGCGAAGACGACGATCTCTTCCTCGAGCTTTATGACAAGGAATTGCTCGAGAAGAATGGATTATCTGGAAGCCTGGGTCGTCTGCAGCTCGTTATCGACCCAACGACGTTGGTACATGACATGGAGGCAAGCTGTTTGCGTTTCCCAGAGCTAACTCTACGACGCAAGTACATGATCCTGCCCCGTCCTAACGGTACCGTCCATGAGAGCGCCTTGAAGTACGAGGTCGATCGGCTTCGCAAATCCGGCAACGTACCTACATCCGGGGTTCCCACCGAGGCGCTCGAACAGAGACAGTCTGGTCATGAGTTCTGCCACCTAGTAATGTTGGAAGACTCACTGGAAGACGGACAAGTTTGAACAGCTCCTCTGATTCAATTTGTGACTTTTCAGTTACGAAGAGACTGCCACAACGATAGATTTGAATCTTCCCTATTCGGGGGTTTTCGGGGGAACTTAGTGTCTTATACTTACTCGTGTGGTTTTGCATCTCGATGCTCGGATCGGTAAGGTTGCAGAAGACTAATGAGCGAAGCCAGCCGCCCCGGCGTCAAAGATGCCAGGACTTGGTAAGATGTCCTATAGTCCTTTTTGTCTTGTTGACGTGCGCAACGTGATTATGGATGATGGATTGCCCTCTAACAAGTCGAATTGTTCCGAGTCATGGCACTGGCCACTAACTGAGAGAAAGGAGCGTCCTCTTAGTTACGTCTCTCGTCTCGCTTTCGCAAATAGTGGCAATGAAAGCTGAGATGCTGTATAAGAGGGCCTAGAGGATAGTTTCCTTTTCCAACGATCAAAGGGGGCAAAAAAAAAAAAAAAAAAAAAAAAAAAATACGGCATATGTAAAGGCGTCCAGGAAGTCAAAAGATCAACCTAATTAGATCCCTCCCAAGCAGAAGTAAACATATTCCAAACCTCGTATCGCTTGATCCGAAGCCTTGACTGGTGAGAGTGAAAGAATACAAGGCATATGCTCCTTGAAGATAAAGCAAGTGATTCCCTCACTCCCCTCCCCAACCGCGCCAAGGGGTAAGCACAAGACCTTACCTGTGTAGTGAGTGAGCTGGATGGCTCGTTGTCTAACCTCAATCAACAGGAGGAACTAAGCGAGGAGTGTACTCCTGACAAGGGAATCAAGGTAGACTTCGCGTATTGTTGATTTTCATTGCTTCCATCATTCAGTTAGTCAAACTCGTGAAAAGTCATTCGACATGCTTTGAATTCGAAATCACGACGAATTCGCATTCATCCTCGGATACACTCTAAGGAGAGGCAGCGAATGTTAGGGACCAAGCCCGAGGAGGTATATATAGTGAGATCGCGAGCCATTTTAGGACACTTGACAATGAGGCGGAAAGGACAGTGGTGCTTGACTAGGTATCTTGTAGGGCGGTGTAAATTGGACTTCGGCGGCGGTGTATCCTCATTTCAGACGACGGCCTAAAAATGACCTTCGGCCTACTTGTCTAAAGCAGCCGCCGTGCTGAGACTGCGATTCGAGACCACTCAATCCGTTCGCCCCAATAAGCTTCCACTTTTTTCTCTCACCGTTCGCTGGAAAAAACAGTCTATTTTGGCAGTTCGTAGCCATGACCTTGACACGCGTAAATGGTATCACGTGCGCCAGCACGTGATGCATATATTTACCCTTGGGGCAGACTGATTTTGATCTCTTCGCGCTACTGTACAGTTGAGAGCACGGGCATCTTCCTCTTTGCACTGTCTCTTTATAAAGTCGCGCGTCAAGACTTTCGGGTACAGAGATCTACTTTGTAAGCGGCCATAGCGACAAAACGAAACTGAAAGGTCAGCGATATCAGGCGTGAGGTCCATTACAGGCTGGATGGCAGAGGTACTCTTTGGTACTAGGAAGTATAGCCAGCGTCCTAAAATTCGTGCCCGTAGACAGTGTGAGTCATTAACCGCAGTACCTTGCCCGAGTCGCTGAAGTACCCCCCTTGCTTACGGCAAAGTATTATTCTAAAAGTCGTCGAAGCCGCTTTTAAATGTATACTGTGTTTAGAACCTTGATCATGACACTGTGTGGACCCTGCCTTTCAAATCGCAAACTATTGGGAAAGAGGAAGATATCTATCTGTGCTCTTTACTGTACGTGCTGTATTTCGTTGACCTTCAATTGACCATGGTCGCTCACAATGAGACATGCTACATTTTTGCTACTTTGGGTCTTCTGGGCCATCCATCGATTTCTGCTCCGGATTGGCCACATTCACAGTCGCACCCCCGGAAATGCTGCCGCGGCATGGCACAGCGTAGAATGAAGACTCGCCCGTCTATTTGGCTGGAGTTCCAACATTTAAAGAACGTTTGTTGGCTGCGGGGGTTCCTTTCATGAAATGATCTGTCACTCCATTTCTGCACTTCGGCCTGCGAACGAAGCTGACACGCGCGTTCCCGCTCAAACGACAACTCAGCACCCCGCTCCTCATACAGAAACCAGCGTCATTCCTCCCCAACATCGGGTACAACTGACGCGCTGTGGAGCCCGGCCCAGGGCGTGTGAATGCCGATCGCCTGCGGGACAAGCTTCAAGGCCTAGTGTCCGTCCGGGGTGGGGGGCGGGGAGAGTGCCAGACCCTACTGTAGAATTATTCCACGACGATAATTCTCCACATTGGCGGCTCCCTCGTCGCGCTCGCGACCGAAGCAGACAAAGACAAGAGAGCCGAGCGGTTCAGCCGCAGCAGATCGAGTCTCGGCAACGGAAGGGGGCACAGGAAGCGGCGATCGGCGGGCCATGCTAAGGCCAAATAGTGGACCGAAGAGACATGCTGCCAGCGACAAGTCTTAAATCCTGTGAATACTGCACGCCATGGAGACCAAACGGGACGACTTCAGACCACCCAACTTGAGTGGACCAGTTAGGTGCCTTCCTTGCCCCACACACCCTTCGCCAGCACCGTCATATGAAACGTAGCGCAGAGCGGCATGGCCCGTGCCGCACGAAAGACCCCCTTGTTCCGCGGCATCCCATGGCATTCCCGAGTTCAGTGTGACTCTCTTGAAAGCGTGCCTCGAGATGTGATGGGCGGTATTCCCATACATCTCGTACGTCTTATCTCTCTTCCGCCTCACACGCTCGAGTTGCGCCCGATTGGCCGCCACGGATGCGGCCCAGCTGTCTTTGCGTCCGAAGGTGCCATATCCACCATCGCTCTCCGTCACTCGCCAACGCCCTTCTGTGACTGCTCCGTGGACGAAGCCCTTGATGATTTGCTCAATGTAGCTCGCGCCATCCAGTCGCAGGGCGAAATCGCGCCAAGGAACGCGGTTCGACGCGTACTACCTCTGCTCGGTGAGACGGAGCAATCCTGACACGAGCGGGGCGACGCCCTCTGAAAGTGGGTGCGCAACTTCGGACCGTGGCGTGCGTCTTTTCCGCCCGTGTACGGAGTATCGCCGAGACACTGGAGACGTTTCCATACGCTGTTCCCTGGCTTGTACGTAGTCGTCGTATACCCTCCACTGCCCAAGAAATTGCGCCATGAGCACCTGGGCCGCTGTCCTGCCTGTCGCCCCAAGGCGTTGCTTAGGGAGTTGGCGTGGGAGCACTCCGTCTGGCACACTCAAGGCCCATTTTGCCCAGCGCCCGAGGAAAGAACACCTGCAGACAATCCGATCGATCGGGCGAGAAGCTGTAAAGCAGATGGCCGACGCCTGAGTGGGTTCCATGATGAAATCAAACAAAACATATTCCGTTGCGGATGCCTTCTCTACAACAGACACAGGCGGCTAGGGCCTTCAACAGTACTACCGTAGTACCTAATAACCACCACAATCCAAATCCCAGCTTGTAGTTTGCATGGGGCAAATTTAGCAAATCTCCATAGTGCATTACCCGTCTCTCAAACGAAGCCTGTGCCTGGTGCAAATCTTGTAAAAGACAACCCGCGGGAAAGGATCGGCAGAGCTCTGCTCTGGGAGACAAACTCGGGCGGCCATGATCGTCGTAACTGGCTTTGCTGACCTCGGTCTTCCAGCTTTTTCGGGCATCTCGACGTGAGCCGTCACCATGGGTACCCACGTCCACACCAATGACATCTTGACACTGGCCATCCGCCGACACTTCAATCCCGGCCAAGACTATATTGCACAGGCTGAACCAGGAAGCAACGACGAGGTGATCGATCAGCATCATGACGCGAAGGGCATGCAGACCGCCATACGCATCAATGGTACGGTATTGCTCTCACATTCGTAGCATCGCTCGAGTGCCTGTAGCCAGCTTCCAAAGCTCTCAGGCCTTGGCTTCGACGCGGAGCGGGAGAACCAGGGACCCTGATGGGATGATCTACGTTATCTCCTCTCCGGGAAAGAGAAAAACTGCGTCGATCCATTGCCGTTTTTGGTTTTGATGGAAACCCTTGTCCAAGAACCCATTGACGGCTTGTTTGGCCGGCTGCAGCCAGAATAGCCCCGTCGCAGGGGTCGAGTCTTACAAGCAGGGCGGATATGAGCACACGCCAGAGAGGTGCCTAATTGTTGGCAGCTGATCAAGTCGTGGCGGAGACACGTGGGTATAAGACCTTTGGTGGCGCTTGATCAATAGACAAATGCAGAGGTGAGCAACCCTAAAGCCAAGAAAGCGTTTATTGAGCTTGGCGCGTCACATACCGGTGTGAGAGGGGGCAAGATGAATTGTCTTGAAGGAAGGTGCACGAGAAATCGTGGTGGGCAGCGAGGGGAGAAACGGTCGACTCAGCAGCAAGTACGACCGGATTGGGAATCATTGGCCGTGGTATCTTGCCTCAGTTTAAGGTGACACTGAAGGTTCAGCAGTGAGTAGCTGAAAGTGTGTCGCTTGCCCCGCACACCCTGTGAGCATCAAATCGTAGTAGGGCGGGCGGGTCCGCTCCGCGCAGATCGCTTAGAGCTGACTGGATGATCGCGTTATCTATTCGCCCTTAGAGGGAAAAACTTGATGCTGGATTGCAGGTGTTGGTTGTAACCGAGCTTCCTGTCTTACCTCACACGATACGAAGACCCATGAGTTGCTTGCCTACCGGCAGCAGCCAAGGCGGATTAAAACCGGCAGGATGCGGTGTTTTCTCAGCTAACGTTGCCGGAAATTCATTGACCCATTGCTGCCTGATGCTCAAACCTGCAGCAACACCAAAACAGTCATGCACTTTGCCGTCCGAAATGCACGTTGCCTTGGTCGAGCTGAGGTGGCTTACTGGGTGGTTGCGGGGGCGCCTGATAGGCCGTGCTACGTTTTGAGGGAGGTCCGAGAGGTGCTCAGTGATTAACCGATCCTCTTTGCTTTGACCAGCATAATCACGTCAAAAGAGGGAAATGCAGCCCTTGCCTTGCGTGTCAGGGCATCCGTTGTGGAGATATCAGGTCAAGGAGTAAGAGGAAGCCGTTGGCCGGCTCCAGCGGCAACCAAAGGCCTCCGCAGACGAGATACGGCTGTCAGGAATGTGATGTTGCGATTTGTAACAACCGGAATTGTTGGGACTTCTATCACCATAGAAAATAGGTGCGCAATCAAGTACCCCTCATCTGGCGGCTTCTTATTCTTTATCTTATCTTATGCCAAGTAAAGACCAGAGATCGCGCTCGCTGAGTGGAGACTGCTCGTTTTATCCATGGTATGATTGGCTGAGCCCTTCCAAACACAACCGAAAACCGACAACCTAAACCCACCCATCACCTATCCCCATAGAAGGTAGGATGCCCTTTTACCATCATGATACGTCAATCTCTGGGGTAACCAATCCTGATCGGGGAAGTCGAGGAAGGATTGTAGTGGAAAGCGAGAGGGGAGAAGTGGCTAGCGCAAACTAGGGATAGACACAAGGAGAAGGGGGAGGAGGGGGGTTGCTAGCACTTTGCAGCCCGATCCAATTAATGTGGCTGCGGGTACAGAGTACGGGGTATAGAATTGCCCTCACAGTCGTACCATCGCTCAAGTGCCCTTCAGTCAGCTTCCAAAGCTCAGCGACCATGGACCTTGATGAGGTGATCTCCTCTCCGGGGAAAGAGAAAAGTGCGTCGATCTATTGCCGTTTTTAGTTTTGATGTGAACCCTTGTCGAAATATCTCGTTGACGGCTTGTCTGACCGTCTGCAGCCACAACAGCCCCCTCGTCCGGGTTGAGTCTTACAAGCAGGGCGGATGTTAGCACACGCCAGGTAGGGGCCCAACTGGAGGCAGCTGAAAGCCGTGGCGGGGACACATGGGCATCAGATCTTCGGTGGCGCTTGGTTAACAACAAATGTAGAGGTAGGCAACCCTAAACCCAATAAAGAGTTTATTCAGCTGGACGGGTTACTTACCGGTGTGAGACGGTGCAAGACGCAGCTGCTTTGAAAGAAGATGCATGGGAAATCGTGGTGGGGCAGTTGGGGGGAAATTGGCGACTCAACAGTGAAGTAGCCGAAACTGTGTCGTTTCGTAGACGGGTCCGCTCCGCGCAGATCGGTTAAAGCTGACTTGATGATCTGCGCTTTCCATTCTCCCTTAGAGGGCTGCTGCTGCGTTGCAGGTGTTGGTTGTAACCCAGCTTCTAGGGAACTGAAGTGTTTCGCCTAATTACCCCGCACATCGTCATGGCCAACCAGATGACCTGCGTTGCCCCTTTCCCTTTGGAGGCAAACTGAGTGCCTACCAGCAGCAGCCAAGGGGGAGAAGCCCGGTGGCATGCGATGCAAATGTGATTGGAAATGCATCGACCCCATTGCCGCCTGATGCTCAAACCTGCACCAACACCAAAACAGCCATGCACTTTGCCGTCCGAACTGCACGTGGCTTGGTCGAACTGAGGTGACTGGTTTGGGGGGTGCGGGGGTAGTTAATCACGAACAAGGCGTCTGAGGCCCGAGCCGTGGTCCGTGACCAAATGATTCTCTTTGTGTTACTCGAGGCATGCATTGGATTGGAACGTGGATTTCGAGGGTTGTCTGGTGAAACATTGCTCCCTCGTACCTTCACTTGTCACCGCCCTTTCGAGTCTCGCACCATGTCAGTCTCGAGATATGATGCTTGCGGGAGGCCGAACATTCAACGTCACCATGCAGCTTCACATTCACCCGAGCTACTCGTCAGCGAACCCAACAAACACGAATTAACACGAATTTCTATATAATTGGCTATTTTTTGACGGTTACCATTCTCATGCGATGCACCCTGCAGGATACCCCATTGAACGAGACATGTGAAAGGCTATGTTTGCGGAGCCAACCAACCTGTATGCGGTCGGATTTGCCACACAGCGAAGCTTAGACTTAATCCATGTATAAACGAGCTCTGGCCAGAAGTAGAAAAAGGTCTAAAAGTTTTCCCTTGTCGGGCAGCACCTACCAGGCAGTCATCTTAACCTTCCGCCGTATGGTCATTGTCCACAACAACGTACAGCAATATGTCCATAACTAAATCGATACCGGAACTATCCGACTACATGGACTGTCTTTCTCACTTGGTTCATTCACCCGAATGTTTGCAATCACGGGGCTATGTTCTTACTCAGTTCTCTGATCCCGAGCTAGAAAAAAAGCGGCGGTGTATTCGTTGTCATCGAAGTAAAGAACATGCCACCCTATGGCCGATATGCAATGCTAAGAAGCGAAGTGTTAGCGAAGCACCAAAAGCGGAATTGGGTTAAGCCAGCAGGAAGCACGCCTTTGAAAAATTCAAATCCGTTGGCTGTGACGCCAGGCGGTCCTCAAGACGAGATCGATACCCTAGGTCTAGAGCAGATGAAGTTGGAAGAGGCGCCAGTACGGACTGTACGGTGCAAATTCCACAGCGGGGAAGTGGTAAACAAGGTACAGTGTTATGAACCCACACACCTGTGGTCTGGAGCAGCTTTTGTTGACCATTGATAGAGATGGACTTGTTGCAAGGAGCACACCACAGCACCGCCTTGCAGACAAGAGGAAAATCACCAACCTCAAAAACACACCCCCAATGAGTTGTCGAATCTCTGGCAGTTCCACGTAACTCCTTTATCAAGCACGAGGGACAACCGCAAGGCTGTGGTAATCGACTGCGAAATGGGAGTCGCTGCATCTGGGGATTCAGAGCTGATACGGATGACTCTGATCGACTACTTTTCAGGCGAGATTCTTGTCGACAAGCTCGTCTGGCCGGAAGTCTCATTGAGCCACCTCAACACAAGGTTCTCGGGGGTGACATGGAAGTCAATGAATGCTGCACGAAAGGCAAGGAGCTGCATCTTTGGTAAGAAGAAGGCGAGAGAGCAAATCTGGAAATTCGTGGATTCCGAGACAATCGTTATCGGTCACTCCACGAACTCGGACCTCAATGCCCTGCGATGGATTCATCCCCGCGTAATAGACACCTAAATCGTTGAAAGCAACGCTTCTGGTGAAAGGACTGGACTCTCACTGAAGAGCCTCTCCTTGAAGCGACTACAACGGGTCATACAGGCCAAAGGAAAGGGCCATGATAGTCTCGAAGATGCCCTGGCTACACGAGACCTGCTTCATTGGAACATCGTGAGGGCTATCGATAGCGGTAAAGCCTTGGTGCCTGAAAAAGATAATCACTAGATTAGCGATCGAGATATCTTTGAAACTCGGCTGTATTGCCGATATTGGCGTGGAGGATCTATTGGCCTCAGTCGCGGCTTCATTGCGATACATGGCGAGTTAGAACTACAGGTAGAGCAGTCCTCGATTTTGAAACAGTGCCTTTCGTCTCCAATCTATGTGTTGATCTAGGCCGTCGCTCTGACATCTCTGCCCTGCGCCGAAGCATATGTCACATTTTCACTCAGTCAGTAGAGCCTCGGTCGACTCACAAAGTCCGACACGGCGTAGATAGGTGGGAAGAGAGGGCAAAGGGGCCAGATCCGGGTGCAGAGCGATTTTGTTCCAGGTCCTTCATTACATGACAGGCCATAACTTCAAGACTACACTTCTCCACGAAATAGCGTAAATTAATCAGCTACGTCCAGAGTTATCTCTTGAAGTTGTTTAAATGTTGTCTTCGCCTGGTAGAGCGCGTATCGACCGATGTAACGCGGACTTACGTACGGACACGATGGCGCAGATCCGCACCAACTCCAGCCATCGCTCCTCGGTGCATACGAATGGGCGTCAACTCGATGGCATGAGTTTCTGCACCAGGCAAGCAAAATAGGGACTTAAAATGTGAAAGACCCGCGGCCGACAAATCAGCGACTTATGACACAAGAAAACAATGCGGTCATTACCTGAAGATCTCAACAAGACAAAGTGTCGATGAAAAAAAAACCTAAACAGCACCCAAATCTCCGGTTAGGTTATGAATTCCAAATGGCAGATAGGTGATGAATTGAACGTTCCAACGATTGCTTGATAACCCACAGTGGGTCTTCTGAGGCAGTAAAGGGACGGAACACCGAAGGAGGGATATTGGTACATCCCTTTAGGGCATAAGCTCGGTTTTACTACAAAGTTGTAAGAGACTCATTGCCTCCTGCGGGGCCCGCCACATCTCTCGTACATTTCATTGTAACAGCTGGCATGAGCTCCTTGATCAGCTCGATTTTTAAAAGGAAGAGATTACTGCAAAGTGACCCTACTGGGAGATGATCAAATTGAACCCGGCCTACACGCGTCTTGTTTCTACTCAAAGCGAAAAGCCGGAAACGGCCTTGGTTTACAGGTCATTGCCCTCACATTCGTACCATCACTCAAGTGCCTTTTTGCTACCTTCCAAAGCTCGGGGACCATGGACCTTGATGGGACGATCTACGCTATCTCCTTTCCGGGGAAAGAGAAAACTGCGTCGATTTATTGCCGTTTTTGGCTTTGATGGAAATCTCTGTCGAAGCCCCTATAAGCTTGTTTGACCGGATGCAGCCACAATACGCCCGTCGTAGGGCCCGAGTCTTACGGGCGGGACGAATATGGGCACACTATTGCAGGTGTTGGTTGTAACTGACCTTCCAGTCTTACCGGTACCTCACACGAGGATGCGGTGCTTTCTCAGCCAACGTTGCCGGAAATGCATTGACCCATTGTTGCCTGATGCCCAAACCTGCAGCAACACTAAAACAGTCATGCACTCTGCCGTCCGAACTGCGCGTCGTTTTGGTCGAGCTGAGGTGGCTTACTGAGGGGTTGCAAGGGCGCGTGATTGGCCATGCTACATTTGAGGGAGGCCCGAGCGGTGGTCAATGATCAAATGACCCTCTTTGAGTTGATCAAGGCGTGCACCCTGATGAGGCATTAGATCCGGGAGGGGAGGCCCTTCCGTCGTAATTATCTCTTTGACTGCGCGAAGGCTCCCAACGCGTACCGGACAGGGGTTTGATCCAATCAAAATGGAGCTGACGAAATGTACTTCTTTTCCCACCTAAATTCTATGGTGATATAAGTCAAAGCAGTACGATGAGTTACATAGCGCAACATTGCAGAGCTCACAGCCGTACCTTGATTTGGGCACCGTTTTTTCCCTCCTGTTCCCATCGATCTCCGCCAACGCCTTCGCCTTTGCTTGTGACCTCACAACACCACAGCGATGGCCCTGACAGGCATGACAGGAAGAGCGCTTAGCGCGGCCTCGATAGATGAGCTTATGGCCCGGGCTATTGAGGTCTTCGTTGCCGGACCGGTATCTCTTCCTTCCTTGAAAATCGGGACTGAAGGTCGCGATGAGGGCATCTACAAGGCAGCCTCGCCACGCCTCCTGTGACCTATATCTCTTCCAACTTGGGCTGCCGTGAAGCTGAAGAAGATAACTGTTGATGAGGGCAATGTCAAATAAGAAAGTCCAGGCTAGAGCCTGCCAAGGGCCCCGACGAACGCGGTGATCATAGCCTAGCGATGCCCTCAGTTGGTCTCCTCGGTCCACATGATTCATTTCGTCGTTATAAGTAGCAGCAACAGAAGGAATCTCGAATTCCTTCACAGCTTCCTCGCCGAAAAAGCGCTGTATCGGGCGTGCACGAGCTTCCATTGTATTTGGCCTCTTCCTCTTCCGGTTGACGCGTTCGTCGCCCTTGAACACAGAAGTCAGGAAGAGCACGAGGGCGTTATCCTTCCACGCGATTTGGTTGACCTGCCAAGCCAAGGGACAAATTAGTAGGGGAAACACACGTAAATTCGTCTCAATTCCTTGCCTTATGATCAACCGTTGGGGCCATTCGAAGCTCGCCAAACTGAAGAAGGTTACGGCCGGCAGTGTCATCGACTTTGAGCTGTACGAAGGGCTTGAAGACACCGCAGTTGCGGCGGGCTGTGCCTGTGGCCCCGTGACCTAGCCGTCGAAGATGTGTGAAGAGATTCGCCGATGAGAAGAGGTTATCGATGAAGACGTGATATCTGGCTTTTGGCAGCTTATTAACGAGGGCAATAACCACGCTCTGAGTCGGGTTGAGAGGCGTATATAGATCCCTTCGTCTCTGAGTGCGTAGTTGACGAGAAAACTGACTCTTCTTCCTTGGCTGCCGGCGCGGCTTCTTGGGGAGACCAACTGGTCCGTATCTCTTCCTCGGCTGGTGCCAAATCCACCGTAAAAAGAAGCCCTTTTGAGCCACAACCCAGGTCTTGAAGCCGAGGGGCGTGGGTTTATTTGGGACCTTCGTTGTCTCGTATGACCTCCCTGTGAAGCGGGTCATACACTCATCCACAGCGATATTCGTGCCCGGGCTCCATAGTTTGAGAGACACATGTTGTAGGTGCTCAGACCAGTTATCCACGGCTCTGAATACCTTCGGAAGGTCTGTATCGGTGAGGTTAAACGGGTTGAAGACTCGTAGGTGCCGTTGAAGGAGCTGGAACCTGTCGTACGTCATATACCGAATAATCGAGTGGTCAGGGCCTTGATGCCCCAGATGAGAAGTCTCCCAATGGGCGTGGAGCGTTGGTTCCTTGTGAATTCCTATGTAAATCAGGATGGCAAGCCATACGTATACCTCGGCGACGGAGGTCTCATACCAGCCTCTGAGCCGGGCTGCCGGGCGTAACTGACGGTCTTGGAGCAAGCTTGCAACCCAGCTATTGGTGTATTGGACCCATCTTTCAACTAAGGAATAAGGTAGGAAAAGCTGGAATAGCTGTAGGGGCGTATGGGGCAGTGGCTTGACCTCAAAGTCGCGTGAGGGCATCTCCATAGGAAGGAAGTAGGCCCCGCACCTTGTGGCCGGGCTGAAGACCGGCCGGCACGTGATATCGTTAGGCTGCTCGCGGCGGCTATTTTCCTCTGTGATATAACTACTTGGATCAGAGGCGTTAAGTGCCTCGCCGGGAATTAATTGAGAAGTCATAGGTCTCTTCAAAATGATTTCTATGGTGTTTTGGCTGTAATTCCTTTCTGAGAGACCTTCCCGTACCCCGCTCGTACCCTCGTCATTACGTGAAGAAAAGTGGGTACGGTACGCGTTGGGAGCCTTCGCGCAGTCAAAGAGATAGCCCGACAGCTCTTGGTGTTGTGGATCAGTATTGTGTGTGGGACGTAGTAATGAGGCTAGACGGCAAGTGGGGCACAGACAAGCAGCGAGTCCGCGATTACTTTCACAATGGTATACTTTCGGGTGACTTTCCCGGTGGGCGGTTCTATGCGCATTTGATTGGGCAGAATACGACACTGCACTGCAGGTTGGGCGAGCCTAGGCTTCCAGCACCCACTGGTGGCGTACACACGGCATGCGACCATTTCGGCTGCACTCCTTGGCTAACCAACCAGAACGGAAGGGACCAGACACGTACGCGCCCATCATCCCAACACCTGGCTATGAGTCACACCTGCCTTGGAGCGCGTCGTATGACCGTGTCCATATATACAGCAATACACATGTCCCTAATGAGCCTTCAAGGCGAAAAGTTTTGACCGGTTGACATCATCAAAATTTAGGATACTTGCTTCTCATCAGTTTCTTCACGCCAACAACTCTTCTTGTGTTCATCCCATTTGAAATAACCCTAACCCTAAGAGCGAGCCATGATGAAGTCTTCTATGCTCTACGCCATAATGGCCCTTGCCAGCACCCTTAGTACCTCCGTCGCCAACATCCTCGACCCACTCAACCCAGAAGAAGGCGCCGCAACGGAGCTCTCCAAGAAGTTTCAACCCGCCATGGACTTCGACATGGATTCCTGCTATCACGTCGTCGCCCTAGATCTCAAAGGCCACTTCAACGAAGGCCTAATCCCATACAACCCAAAGGGCAACATATTTTGCCGCACTGCGGATCGATTAATGCATAGCAATGCCTACGTCCGACGACGCTGTAACCATTACTGGTGCGCCTACATGTATGGCTACTATTTTGAAAAGGACGAAGGCGGAGTCGAAGCGCACGTTCATGATTGGGAACATGTGATTGTCTGGACGCTGCATAATCAAATCTTCTTCGTCTCTTGGTCCGCGCATGGCAAATACACGACCAAACATATCTCCGATCCGGATCTACGGTTCCATGAAGGCACGCATATCAAAATCGTGTACCACCTCGGCGGCAAGGGCACACATTCGATGCGATTGGCGAAGGATAGTGACGAGCCACCGGAGAACCATTGGGGCCAGTGGTTCGTCGCTTGGCTTGTAGAGCTCACGTGGATGGAACCCTGGTCGAAGATGCTGGTAGAGCATAATTGGGGCAGTGCTCACCCGGACTTTAATGGAGATGACTTTGGTAGGAAATTGGAGAAGTTCGCGCCGTGGGATGCTACGCACAATGAAGGATTCGACCCTTGGAGTGACGCGGATACGTGGGCAGACAGGAGTCTGCTATTGGGTATGAGGTTGCGAGACAATGTTATTTCGGCCGAAGATCTGGTAAAGCAGGAGTTATAAGACTGGATGTAAAGAAGGGTGTTCTTCAACGTCGAAGCAAGCGAATATAAAAGTAACACAATAAGGTGTAAATATTATATTTTCTTTTAAAGCAACTGGATTTGGAAGTTATACAAAGTGTATGTAAAAGAAATCTAATATTTTAGTTATAATGCTTTTCTTAATTCTTTAAGTCCGAAGGACTTCTATTACGACGATAACTTCTTACCACGACAACTTGAATTGAAAAAGGATTGGTCAGATGCGTCTCCACTCAACATGGACTGGTGTCATGGCGGGTGCACGGTCTTTGCTGTCGGCCTGCCAACGAACGCGTGTCGCCAACGCGCAGTCCTTCCTCATTCTCATTCTTCCTCATCAAAACGTCCCTCCAATCTAACATCCTCATGGCTGATTCTATCCCATTACCGAAGGTTTGCAGGAATTGCAAGCAGATGAAACCGGCAGATCAATTCATTTCGAAGACGAAGTCCATCAATAATGCAAGTAGGGATAGGTGATGGGTTTAGGTTGTCGGTTTTCGGTTGTGTTTGGAAGGGCTCAGCCAATCAGACCGCGAATAAAATGAACAGCCAATCATACCACGGATAAAACGAGCAGTCTCCACTCAGCGAGCGCGATCTCTGTTCGACAGCAGCACCCCTGCTCTTTACTTGGCATAGGATAAGATAAGATAAGATAAAGGGAAAACTGCAATAAATATTAATCCGGACAGATGCAACCCTCATCCTTGAAGACGCCTCTTCATTTCCTTCATGTTTGAGAATAACTATTGACCAATAAATATCCTAGATTGAGGCACCGAAGGTTTCACGTTTGTAGATAATTTCTCTTGGACTTTCGTAGGTGGCTGGAAAAAAAAAGCAAGCACGTCGGTTGACGATTGGATATGTCAAACGGTCCAGGGGAAAATCAAAGTAAAAGGGGCTGCTGCATCACAACTCCAGCCATCGTCATCGTCGACAAGCGATGAAGTCAAAAGGGTTGCGAACCCAGAAGATTATCGAGGCTTGACAAATTGTGCGTGAGGAAACATTCTGTTGCATTCTCGAAGATGGGTCGCCGGGCACTTTCACTTGAAGAAAAGCGAGCACGTGCTCGAGAACGCCGACGAAAGCAAAGGCTCAAGCAACAACACCCAAACCAGCAGATCGGATGTGTCCAACACTGTTCGCATCACTCTACAGCCTGCCAGATGAACAACGCCAACAATACACCCCTAGTTACCGAAAGTATGGTTTTGCCTGGTCCCGATGAAGCTTTCCCCTATCATCGTTGCCCTTCGCTTTCTCTTTTCTCATCCTCCCGCTCAAATGATTGACATTTTCTTCTAACTCGACTTTAGTCGGAACGAGCATGCTTCATCCTCGGGAGACTACCCTATATCCAGGCAACGAGCTGGAGGAACCATCATGCCGAGATAATGAGCTCACGGGGGTCACCGCTCCGCCAATAAGCCAAGCAACATCTTTCATTCCTAATTCAGAGGCTCCTACAACGACGCACGCCACTGGGGATGACACCCTATCGTCATCATCATCCACGAGGCCCCCCTCGCGACGGCCGCTTCCACACTCGTACAGTCCGATCACGGCACCCGAGACCGGCTTTACGGCAGCGCCAGCCGTGCCATTGTCCGCTTCCCACGTTGATTCCAATTACCTGGGCTCTGCACACCAGAACACGCGCCCATTCCTTTTACCAGGGCCCGGTCATTCCGACTCGTTTCTAGCTGCCCGTGTAAGGCACCAACCGGAGGCCCTCCCCCCACAGTTCTATCCACATGTGCCCAGTTCCTCAGCCTTGGCGTGTTTCATCCAGGCTCTACACACGCAGGGAATTCGTGACAATCCCGAATTCGTTGAGCGTGGTAGCGTAGTGTACGACCAGGTGTTCCGGCATTCTTTCAGCCCAACATGTCGTTGTAAGTTCGGATACAACGGCCGATGTTTCTTTCAACATGCGATACTAAGAAAAGCTTATTACAGGCTCGACCCCGGCCGAAGGGGATGAATCAGAGCATGCTCAAACCCTTCAAGAGGTTGCTCAGCATCTGCAGAACTTCCTTCCGCCCCTCTCAGCGGCCTTTGGCGACAGTGTCTCCTACAACACCAACGACTATTTTCACCAGTGGCGAAGCTTTCTGTCAGATCAGCCAACCCGACCTCTATCTTTCCAAAAATCGCAAGTTCCGCTTTTGCGGTCAGGAGTTTCGATATCACGACACTGGGACATTGACAGCATTTGGATAGGGGCAACAGGTCTTCAGGCGATTCGACCGCCCACGGACTTTCGGCTTTCTTTTCTCCCATGTCCTACTCTCAACCTTTCTACCGACCAGGTGATTCGGCCTCATGGACTTCAATTAGCGAAGACAAGGCACATACTTCTTGGCACGTTCAACGCACGATATGTTCGCTTCTCCGTCTTCCTCTTTTTCCCTCATGCTGCTCCAAGTCTGAGCACCTCGACAATCAAGAATGCCCTGAGCCTTGAACGGCAGAAAGACCTTTACGACCGAATCATCATTCCAGCAGCCTGCGAAACAATTCCGGGTCCGGCCTTGCAGGAGATGCCTCAAACATATGAAATCGCATATGCCAAATCTCGTTCATTCCAGGAGAAACCAGGCAATAAGCGATGGAGAGCAGAGGATGAGAGTCGATCTTTACACCTCCAATATGCGATTCCAACCCAATATCTGATGCCTTTCTGGCGGTCAATTCTCAAGCACGCCGACTCGTTCCAAATCTTGAATCGATCAGGGGAACCAATTCCATACTTCAAAAACCCCCGACTGCTTTTCCAGTCCCATGATCTCAAAAACACCTTCAGTCGTGAAACTCTCCAAGAAACGCTGAGCCTTTTCCAAGAGACTGTACTTCAAGTTTTAGACCCTGTGCATCTGGACATCCGCTCGTGCTGGCTGGATATTGGTTTCAGGGACCATGCCGCCTGTCCTGGTCCTCAAGCTTCCTCGGGATCAGAGCCCTTCACTCTCCTGTGGAAGAGCCGATGCCACCACCACCTTCACGAGAAGCTTTCTCAAGTCAATCCTAGCACTTCGTTGGAGGCTGACTACTTTCAAGGGTTTCTTCTTCGAGATATTGCTGACTATCAGTCCAAGGCGACGTCTAGTGGAGCCTCAAACCCGGGTCGGCGTGAGCAAGGAGACCCCGGCATCATCCGCTTTAAGGCATACAACTGCATCAAAGAGCAGGTCTCCGTCATGTTCAACAGCTACAACATCTTTGGGTCGGGATTTCTTCCACTCCTCGCTCTCAACGAAGACATGATGAAGAGTCTTTCGTCCACGAGCGAAGGCGGTCAGGGTGCCCCTGTAACCCAGATGAGTCGCAGCTCCTTATTGAAAGCCTGGAGAGCCAATAAGCGTCACGTTAGAGCCATATCGGATACGAAAAGTCGAGCAAGTTATGGTATCAGAAAAGAGATGACTTTTCGTCTCGACACAATTCTTACCATGTGGGATCGTGGCTACTTTGATCCAAGCCTGAATCCTCACGTCGGTCGACTTTTGTGGAACGTGTCACTTACGTCCAGTACCACTGAGCATTATCCGTTCTGGATAGTCCCAACCAGGGACATCAACTGCCTTATATTCGCTCAGGCGGCACGGTACATTGTGCCCCTTGATCATCTATTCCTGCAAGCTTCGCGAAGGCCCGTTCAGTCCTCACCTCGATTCATTCTTGCTTTATACACCGCCCAGCTCTTTTGTCGACTTCTCATGCATTGTCTTAATGCTGAACGACGTTTCCTATACGACAACTGGATTTGGCAGTCGCGATGGACGGTAAAAAATGGGCAAAAAAGAAGGTCACTACTAGAGCGACGCGGACTTGGACTCGACGATTCAGTGACTGCGTCGGGGATGCCGTGGATTCCCCAACACTGTATGGACTGGAGTGGTGGACACATCGCCCTAGAGACCCTTGTTCAGATTTACCTACCCCGGAATCCTATTCATGCCCGTTTCATCCACCAGCCAAATGTCCAGCTCTTTACCGCAAACGAGGTCTCTGTTTATATGGGAATATGGGGGTTAGGGTTCACGCGGTAGTTCGGAGGACAAAAGTTATTCAAAACTTCCCAAAAATGACACATATGATAGAGCGAGAAAAACGCAAGCAAAGGAACCTAGTCCCATATTTTTCACTACCTTATGGCACAAGTTATCGTGGTTTGAAATAATTGTCGGATTGAAGGTCGACAAAATGGTTGATGACATAAGAAAGTCTTGGCTCACATTTAATTCAAAAGGGTATAGCGTAGGACCCACAGAGAAGTCTTGGCTCACATTTAATTCAATCGGGTATAGCGCGACAGCTACCCTAGAACAAGGGCATCGTGTGGAAAAACAGCGAGTCCGTACGCAGCTGAACGCAACCGCTGAGTAGAAGAACCCTTTCGTTGATCATTTTCTTTATGTCTTCGTTTCGAGTTTTGTTCACCATCTTACGTCTTCGTCGCCGACGGGAGAGCGAGGGGGCAATGCGTCAGAATGTAGTTAGGATCAGTCCAAGTACGGACGCAAAGCCTAACACCAATGGGACAGCTCCTAGTCTTAGCTGGCGTATCCTCAATAGAAAAGAAAACCCAAATTAGAGTCGGAAAACTACATATGATGGATGAGCGAGCTTCAGAACGCAAGGACATTACCATTGCTATATATGATATGATGCAATGATGCTTTGTCTAGTCTGTCAAGTCGTGATCTTGTAAACCGTGGCTGTCAAAAAAGCAACGTTTTTTGTATTATATAAGCCGTCACCGTCGGCCGTCCGACGCGTAGCAGGGGAAATACAGGTGTCTCGCGTGGCCAACGCTGGAGGAACGAGCCAAAACATTGCTGTGCAGGTTTCCTGGAAGACAATGTCTCAACCGGCTCCGAAACGCCGTGGCCGCCCCGCCAGAAAAGCGCCGCAAACCGAAGAGGAACGACTTGCATCACAACGTGCACGCTCACAGCGATACTATCAACGACAACATAAGCAAGCCGTCATTTCCTATCGCGCGCCGACCGAATCGCAGCAGGCGGAGTTTATACATCATTACCAACCTCACCCGCCCGCTATACCATCGACGACGGATCCGGTTGTTGGCCTCCACTTGGAGCCGCATCTCCAGATCCCCACACCGTTCGAAGTTCCACTACCGGCCGAGTCCACTTGCAATCGCGACTACGACGAACCGAGCGAGACCGAAGCGGGCCCGGCAGCAGCACCATGCAACCCGCCAGTTTGGAACCACGACGAGAACTCACGGACCAACCATACAAGCCCGGTCGGTGCGCAAGATCACCACCCACTTTTCGAAAACTCTCAGGCTCAGCTCGAGCTTGTGTCACAAGGATGCGACGCGGCCGACGCCGCGTTTATCCAAGACCAACCCAGCCCGTTACAGCTTGAAGCTCGGGATGAAGAGCTGCAAGCCCTGGTCGACACAGTCCAGCAATTGCTCATCACCCCGGATCGGGAGACAACAAGAGGCAAGAAGGATCCAGCGAGGGTCTTACGTTCCACTATTAGAGCGATTCACGCACTAACCCGGTTTACCAGACGCGATCAACTCACCACAATCCTTAAGCACGGCGGGATTACCGGACGATCCAGCGGGATGGAGCCCTCAATCTGCCGCTTCTGCTGGCGCCTGTCACACCTCTGATGGGCCGCAGACCGAAACGCCGCAACGGCCGTGCCAGTCAAGGAATCGATCAACCCCCCGGGAGCAAAAGAACACTCTGCATACCTGGCTGCGGCCTTCCCCTCACACGCCAGACGGCTCGCCCGGGTTGACGAGGGCCAATGCCCATGACCAAGACGGGTTTCTCTTATCATCGGCTGCTGGCGTCAAGACGTTCATACAGGAGCATCAGGACTTTGTCGACCGTCCTCGTCAAGCGCCGAGAGACTTTGGAGTCGAATGGAGTTACCACGGGCTTTACACCTGGAACTTCCGTCGCCGGCTTGAACGACAGGACTACCTCGTTACTGAGGACGTCCTCTGCGGTATTCGGCTTGTCATTGAGCTGAGTGGCCGCCGGGACGTTATCACGCTCGTACGGACCATCCAGCTAGGCGAACATCACGCTATACAGCTGAGCCCAGCCGAGATCGAAGACATACGCCGGCATGAGGATACGATCATACCCATTTTTCATCCGGGCGTCGACAATACGATCGGTCACTGGTCTCTCGCCATCTACCGGCGAGCCCGATCCTCTTTCCTCGTCTTCGATTCCCTCCATCCTGACGACTCCTGCCGTTCGGCGCTCCGAGAGGTCCATGATGCTGTAGTGGATCATCAAGGCTCTGCACCGGCGTCGATCTACGATGTGCCGACGACTCGACAAGTATATGGGTGGACCTGTGGCCTCATAGTGATAGAGTGTGCCCGGTGCTTCTTGGCTATAGATGATCTGGTCATTGGCCGGGGCGAGGACGAGATCTTGCCGTTCGACCAGCTTGACTGGACGCAGCAGGAGCCGTACTTGTCTGGAATACATGACCCAGATCTGCGAGAGGTCAGTGCCATATCGTACTGGATCGAGGTCATTTCGCAATACCTTGGCGTGGCATCATCCAACGCCGCGGCCGGCGGGCAGGCTGACGTAGCCCCGCAACGCGGAGAGCTCGAGACTCCGGTTGATGGTAGTGCTGATGGGACCGTGGAACCAACCGACCCTGCCGTGCTGTTGTTCCGAGAGTGGAACGGCGCGATAGGATGCACTTCTCAACAGCATGAAGATGACCATCATGTTCAGGTGGAAAAGGCAACCGAGGAACGAGGGGCTCCACCGACCTGCTCTTCACTCCTTGATGTCGCAAAGCGACTGGAGGGTACGACCCCACCGGATGGCGACACGAACGAGACTCGTCTCCCATCAGTCCTTGATCCAGCACAAGATCTACTGCGCCCCGGGCCTCGGGAGACTTGTTCGGAAAACGGTCCTGCCCGGTACAGCAGCGCCTGCAAGGTAGCGATGGAAGGCTTGATGGCCGATGAGTCAAACCCTCCCTACCTATGTATGCACTCCCATCATCATCAGTCACAAGGACCGGAGCGCAACTCGATCTCATCGTCATACGATGTCGATAGCCTCTGCAGCTTCCCAATGTCCCTCGGCGTCGCTAGGCTAGGGTTCCAATGGTACACTCAACCGCACGTCACTCTCAATCACGTCGACAATGTCCATCTCAGCATGGAAATCCCTTCGCCCGGTGGTCCAGACGATGATGCCGTGATAACGCAGCCTCTACATAACATCCCAAATTACTGCCTCGGGCGCGTCATCGGCCTAGCGGATACCTATATCTGGGTCTTCTTCCCTGCCCTATTCCGCAGTCAGCTCTCCGATCCCTACACTCAGACTTGCATCCCGAGGGCAAGATTCATGCACTGGTATGAGGAAGTGACGCTGCCCGCCATGCAAGCCGTCATTGATGACAACAACATACTTCAGTACATCCCCAAAACCCACGCCATCGCCTCGTCAGACTCGAGCGCACCCCGGGAAGCGTTAGCAGCCAAAGCGGTGGTCGAGGAAGAGGAGCTGGGGGGATTCATGGGCACGAAGAGGCGAGAGGCACCGGGTAACCCGTCGGGGCCGCACCGCAAGCATTTTTACGTTACACTACAGTCTCGATATCTTGCCGCTCTCTGGGAAGAAGTTCAGGCAAGGGCTGCTCCCTTCCCCGAGTACGCTGGCCTGCGGCTCTACATGGCTGCCAAGAACACCAAGCTGGCATGGATGCGGCCTACGCTCGAGTCAACGCTCGAAGAGTGGCGTCGCCACTGGGACTCCGCAGTCGACGAGACCTACGTTGATCCACAGGCGACGTACATCGACATCGGGCGCCAGCTGACACCCGCCGAGACGGGACCGCGTGGGCGTGTATTGCTATGGCGCCGATGCTGCCTGGACAGGCTTTGGCGTCGTCGGCTACAATGGAGTCAGCTTCAGAATCGCCTCAGTGGACGGGAAGAGGGCGCTGATCGGGGTAAGTCGGGGAAGCGCCGTAGCCCACCCATTCGCCGGACCACCTACCCATTCGTAACCCTCCGCGATGCTGGAGATATGACGATCACTCCCGGGCCAGGAAGCTGGGAGCTTCAGAAAGGCCTCGTCTACAGCCAGTTCTATAACCTTATTAAGGTCCCATTCGATGCCGCTAAGCAATACCCTTTCCAGAACCGCCATACCGAGAGCATGGCCCTGGACCCGTCGTATCTCCTCGACCAGCGCAACTCCACGCGGGGAGCGCATGCCCACCAGTCCCGGGTGCAATGTGCATACAGGCTCAGCAAGCTCCGCATCCACCATAACCTTCCCGCAGTCGATCAGGATGAAACGGAAGATGATGCGGTGCGGTCAGCGCTCGAACTGACACAGCACCAATTTACCTATGGCATCCGGGCGGAGGACCGAGTGTCGCTAGACCTCCTACGGCGTATCACGGATCTATTCTCATCAGCTCCAGCTCCAGCTCCAGCTCAGCCAGGAGAGGCGTCAGAGGATGACCCAGAAGACTACCCTTTCTTTGCCGTTCCTTCTCAGACGATGGCTAGATTCCTCCGTGCCAGCATCAATCGATACTGCTTCCTGTTTGAGTATATCAAGGCACAGACCGGCCTAAAGTACTCGCTGCCTGAGACCATCATCATGGCAACAGCACTCCGCGGACTTCGATTCAGCTACGCCTCATCCCTCATCACGAAGGCCAGTGCTCTGGGGAGATAGATGGACGTCAACGCAGCGTACGCGGCCCGAGAGGGGGAACCGCAGGCCGTCGAAGTACAACGAGAAGGACTAGGCCTGGCTAAGACGTCTAAGGTCCACGGGTTTGGCTGGTGGATTCCAGGGAAGTTCGACTGGAACACCTGGCGGTTCGCTTCCGAAGTTGGCGATCGACTGGCGGTTGGTAACGACCTCCTACGTCAGGACTATAAGCGGCAATGGCGAGTGCTCAAGGATATTCGCGACGTCCATGTCCGGATGTGGCAAGCCCAGAGCTGGGCAGGACGGTATCAAGTCCATGAGAACGTGGCGGCAAGGAGGCTGTGGCTTGAATATCTCCACTCCACAGTCATCGAACTCTTCCAGCGGGACGTCTGGCGCGCGGCTCTGAAGAGCACAAAATGGAAGACAGGTTCCGACGTTACGGACGAGGCGATGATCAGATACCCGGACTCTAATCCTCCGGCCTTCTGCTACGACGGGCTGTCAGACTTGTTCCACGATCGCCAGCGCGACATTGACCACACCCGGCCTCATCTTGTTACCGGAAACAAGCTGCGGTCAGCCAATGTGATAGATCTCTTTGATGATCTGTTCTCACCCAGCTCTGTAGACACAGCCATGAAGCGTCGAAGAGGCTGGTCTTCTCTCCCTTTTCGCATTGCAACGCGCCGCAGTATTGAGCTCGTCGAGATGACGCTTGGGTCGACCAAGGCGACGCAATGGTATGCGCAGCTTAGGCGGATCGTCTTATTAACTCACTGGATCCTTCCCTGGCCGTCGGATACCGAGCTCCTTACCACGACGAAGGAGAGCCGGGCGGCGAATCTCAAACGCCGCCTTACTTGGGCTTCTGTTATTCATGTCAGCCCTTCGGCCGAGTCCACGAGATTTTCTGAGCCGTCTGTGCCGACGCGGAAGGTCGACGACACAGATCGCCGCATCTCCACGCAGGACGACCTTTCGCAAGCGCTCTCAGAGGTTTGTAGATACCGTTTTGGCGATAGAGGCTGGACGAATAGCGCCGATAATACAAGCTGCCGCTACCATTGGTCCACCCGAGAGTTGCTCAGGAGCACGCGCGATCGCATCAGCCTTGATGCCCTCCAGCTTGGCCGCGCCGTAGAGCCATTCAAGAAGGGTTGGATCTTTCCCGTCGCAGAGGCTGGTCGACCACCTCAGCTTCGCATGGTTGGCCGCATTCGGGATAGGACTCTAGATGAGCTGGATCGACTTTTTTGTGAGCTACTACAGGCGAGCAGCAACGACCCTCCGGATCAGGGTCTTACCCCTGACTCCAGACAGGGTGACATATCGGAAACCAGTCAGATAGTTTCAGGATCTCTAGTCGCAGCACATCATTCAAAAGGATATCGCCATTTCCCGTGGCTGAAGGTCGGGATGCGGACGGTAGAGGAGCGAGAAAGTCTTCGGAAACACTTCAAACGGTATGGTCGCGAACGAGCGAGGAGAATTGCCGATACTGCCTCGAATTCTTCGGAGGAGACGAACTGGACCGCGCAGACGAATGGGACTGACGAGTCGTGGAGACCACAGAAGCGTCTGAGGAGGGCAGTAAGAGAGCAGCTGACAACTCTACCGACGTAGTCATCATCGTGGACGCTCAAGAGTAGCATGTAAGAATCAGTAGGCTGTCTAAACTATAGAGGAGAGAGTTGAAGAGTATGGGCGTGATGATGATTTCAAGGCGGCAGGCGGGCTACATGTGACAGATAGTGTTATGCGCCGAGTCGGGCTTTCAACATCGAAGATAGCGCCTGTTTGGTGATCCGAGTTGGAGTCGAGATTGGAAATGTCGCGCGAGCACTTGGTGAAAGTCGGATTCATAAGGGCTGAGTGTACATTTCGAATCGAGAAACACAAATGTGAGTTAAAGTACTTTAATGTGCAACCCTAGGGCCTTGTTTGTAACCCCTACCTAGACAAATGTGATCGAGGACAGTGGGTGAATAAAAGTACATATATTGTCACTTAAGTTGTATATAAATTAGACAGAGGGGGGACCAGCTGGAATAAGCTTTTCGACGCAACCCCGAAACTCCGCCTACCCTCATTTCCTGATGACACAATCACCTTCCAGCCATCGCAAACGACAGGACATTAGCAGTAGACGATGACGGGGGCGACCAGCGCCAGACAGACGAACAAAGGACGAGGACTTGGCATCAACAGTAAGCAAGATTGATTGAAAGCTCGCACTCACATTACACATACGTACATGCATGTAACCGCACTCATATGATGTTATATTATAGTCTTGTCCCTATCGATACATCTAGATATCCTAACCTTCTTCGCAAGTAGTCGCAATCCCCAAAGTATATATATAAATTCAGATAGGGTATGTATTTTACCAACATCAATTTATCTAATAAAAAGGCAGAATGATACCTTCTCCCAGGCTCTCAGCCTCCCATCCTATTGCTTCACACCCCAGTTTTTCCTAGCACGTGACTATGCATTCCCGATATAACTAACCGAGGTTACCGCTATATAAGAAAAAAAATAACCCCTCCGTCGGTCGACAGGCATTAGATCGACGACTTTCACAAGCGCGTTTTATCCTTTGCCTGTGCTAGGCTCATACATCGATCTATCTAGGACTTCTACATTCGGCTCAGGATGAGTCAAGAACCCAGAGCTCCATCTTCTCCATGCCAAGGGGATCCCCACACCATCAGCAACCCCCCTCTCCTTCAAGCAACGTCCCGAATCCCCCGTCGAACAGCCATGCTGCCCAAAACATCACTTAGAAAACGTCAATGTGAAACGAAAAGGAGTACAGCTCTTGGTCTCGACTGATTCCCAGACTTTATATCTCAAGGGAGTGGAAGTCGAGGAGGAGGGTTGGCAATGCCAGGGGAGGATGAGTGATGCGTCAATCCAGGCGCTTTTCTCGACTATCCGTCACCGAGACGCAAGCAATCATCAAGATGGGGGCAAACAGGAGGATGAAGGCAAACATTCAGAGGGCAAACACAGCCCTACATCTTCCTTCTCGGGACGTGGGCAAGCGGTTGGGTCTGGTTGACCTTTGTTTGGGATGGGTAGCAATCAAGATGGAAGCAACATCTTCACATCAAGTTTATTAAGGCCCTACATGATAATAGCGTCACTCTACAGCTACCTCTGCGCGTAGGCCTTGAATAGTTCCCGTACTGTCTCATCTGATGTCGAGGCCACTACCTGCAGTGCGCCTTCCCCAATTTGAACGTGGTTTGCCTCAAACAGTTCGCCGAGCGTCGCAATTAGCATCTGCTGCCCCTCCTTAGCTATAGTGACATCATTTATCACATGCACTGCCCCGGATGAAGCCGTTTTGGATGCGCCTGAGCAAATCCTCAGGCATTGCCTCGCACTCTCGTACTCCCCCGTGAGCCTCTGGGCGTCGCCGTTTAACGCTGAAAATGTTCCGGGCTCTTGAAGTGGTTGTTCGACTTGTCCTCCTGCCAGCAGTTGGTTGTCCGAGATGTCCCCATGAGCCCTTAGCTGGACAAGGGTATTGTTGAGCTTGTCGCTGCACTCCTTTAGCGCGGAGAGCGTCATGATATCAGCGCGAGTCAGGTGTCGAGTACTTAGGCCGAGTGACATGTCACTCATAGATGCCTTGGCGGTAACGGGCTGAAGCCTCAGTTGCACGATATGGTCGAGCACCTCAGCGCAAATCTTCAGGCCCTGTTCGGCAGCCTCTCGTTCGTTCCTGAGCCGTTCTACATCTATACGCTCCAGCGGAAGATGCTCAGGTGTCGGCAGAGTGAACGATTGTAACTTTGAGTTGATCTCTTCAAGATGATCCTCGAGGTCCTGCGTCGTGTTTCGAACCATGTCCTTGTATTCGTTGAGCACCTGAAGAGTGACGGTGCTGGTTCGTCTGGGGGTGGAGGGGATGTGGTCAGTGTGAAATCGTCGCATAAGGAAAGGGTAGGCCTACAGGTTCGCGTCAGCAAGGGCGATGGCGATGGTCGATTTATACCCTGACAACATAGCCGTGAAGCCATTGACGTCGCTGTCCATGTACCTCAACTTAGCCCAGTCTCTAACACTGCAGGTCGTCGAGCCTCCAGAGTGTTTGGTACATTTGGAGAGTAGCTCTTGAAACTCGACACAGGCCCTAGTGCATTGGGTGAGCGGGAGTTTCAAGGGAACCAATATGGATGGGTCATTTCCAGAGAAGGCCTGAAGAGAGGCGAGGACACCCTCGAGACTCTCGAGCTCACCCTCCAGCAGCCGGACTGTCCGCGGGTGATCTCTGAGACTTTGAATGGCTTGATATAGCGCGCGACTGGACTGGACGGCGGCAGTGACTATGGCTATTAAAGCCGAAGTAACGCTTAGTGGATCTGCCATCTCGCACAGTGATGATGCTGAGGCGCTGGGGTTTGAGAACTAGATCCTAATATGAAATCGCGCACAGGAGGCCCTCCTCCACAGAAATCGATTCTCAGCTTGGTCGATGGGGACCGACTAGCCAATCACAAGTGGTTTGCGGGGGGAGGGGGAGGTTGGGTTTGAAGCTGAAGCCAGGAGGACTAGTGCAAGTAGAAAGAAATACAGGGGACCTTGAGCAGGTGTTGCAGGATCCTAGTGAGAAAAGCGATGACCGGGTCTGGGTGGACCACTGCGCATTAATTATTCGCGACGTCTGGGCCCAAGTAATGCCTAGGCTGATAACAGAGATCAAAGGCATGTTATATACGTTGCTTCCAGTTCCTTATTATGCAGCACTCCTTTGATCGCTTTATACTTTATATTGTTATTATTCTCTTGTCCTAGCGCTCTAGTAATCGAAAGGTATCTAGGACATAAGTAGTTATTGCCTTAAGAAGAGAAAAGAATACCTAAAAACAACTAAAAACTAAAAAGAAACTCTCAGTTCCCATGACTACCACGTATAACTACCTCCCAGGCGATGTCTGACTACCCTTAGATGAACCAGAGGGCAGGTCCTGGCTCGGAGAAGGGCTAATCTGTACTGTACAGTCAGAACAGGACTTGGAGCTGAGCTTGTAACCTTCTCCCCAACGATCGCTGAACTTGGATATATCTTGATCGTTAGGGATGGGTCGTGGATGAGAGAGAGAGTGGCCCTGACTTTGGGATTCATCGTTCCTGCCATATCGTGTGACTGGTTTGAAGGCATCCTGGGAAAGCTGCCGTACAGTCTCATTGTCGAAATGCCCGCCGATCTGCCGCTGGGCCCAACCAAATCCGCTGTTTTTCCCATTTATGGTCTTTTCGTTCGTTGAGGCTAAGAATTGAACGGTCTGATCTCCAGTGGCGTAGTTTTCGATCACGCTGACATTTTGTTGCAAGCGCATATCCACCTGGTGGCAGATATTTATCGACTGACGAGTGGTTTCCAACTCACTTCGGAGTCTTTCGAGGTCCGCCCCGTCATCTTCAGTCATTGCCGATTTTGACTTGGCCATCAACCGGTCCATCACCTTCCTCTCGTATCCTTCTAGTTGTTCAGCAGCAACCCTGAGGCTTCCTGTGCACTCCTGCAGGGATTCGTTGACGATTCTGTCGGGTAAAAGGCCAGAATCAGTGAGCCTCGGTGAGTCCCCGTCTCTCCGAGCATGGTTGAGCTGTATCTCCTTGATATGATCGGAAAGCTGGCGACAGATTTGAAGGCCCTTCTCTGTGCTAGCTCGCTCACTCTGGATACGTCGTAAGTCGGCTGCATCAGTATCGGAAGCTGGCACAGTGCGTTCGAATATTGCCTCGAGTTTCTCATTAATGCTCTCAAGATGAGCTTCCAAATCATCAGTAGCGTTCCTGATCAGCTCCTTGTGGTCCTCGAGAGTTTTTGTCGTGACAGATGACGAGCGGCTGATAAAACTGTCAGAAGCCTGTCCAAATATCCAAGCCGGTATGCAAAAAAACTCACAGGGTTGCATCTGTCAGAGCGATGTTGATCGTAGATTTGTAGCTAGCCAGCTGCTGCCGGAAGCCGTCGATGTCGTCACCCATGTATTTCATTTTAGCCCAGTCGCGGAAACTTGTTCGATCCGCGTTGGATCGTGCGCAGCACTTTGTCAACTCTTGGCCAAACTCCTTACAGGCATCGCCGCATCGCTGCAAAGGGATATGGAGTGCTGAGAAATCCACGTTGGCAGCAGCGCCAGCCGTTTCCATGAGCATTTCCAACACCCCTTTCAGAGCATGCAACTCTTCGAGGAGATCGCGGACTCGCTTAGGATGGGTGCGGAAACTATTGACATCATCGTAGAGTGAGACGCTAGCCTTCAATGCAAAAGTGGCTAGTGCCAGGATCGCAGAAGCGAGGCCTACTGGCTCCGCCATCGTGGCAATGGTCGGCGGATGTCTGAAGAAGACGCGTAGGGTAAGAATGAACGACTGTTGGCACAATCCCAGGGATTATCGAATCGAAGAATAAGTTGGACGTGATATCTGTCGATGCAACCAGCGCCGAAGGACTTTGCTGTGTGTCACAGGGACATCAAGGGGATTTATTTGTACGCCAAACCGTCAGGCTTGGTCACTGGGGGCTCTAAAAATAGATGGCCGCTGAAAGGGCTTGGTGGCAGAGCTATGCGCCCAGAAGAAGTTTGGGATCAGGGGAACTGGGGGTTAGCCGCGCGGCTACGGACAGCCGGTGTGTGTGTGTTCGATGAAGATGGGTTTTTAGTTGAAATGACTTGCGTCACCCGAGGCGCCAGCTGGTCGGGCTACGGAAGCGGCTGCACTTGTTTCCGAAATGCGCGGTATACTCTAGTTAATAGGACATGCAAACCGGGCTTGTGCCGTACTTGGGTCCGCGGGGACTTGGTAGAATCGATCAGGAAGCGATGGGATTGCAAGATGAGAAAGCGGGGCGGCTTTGACCGAGGCGGGGTTTTCCATAACAACAAGGGGGTTGTATGTTTCGATGCTCTCCATAATGGATGAGTATGGCAGTGGTTTGACGATGAGCGAGTCTTGTCTTACTGCGCGGTTACGGCTCGCCGAGCCATCTAAATTTGGGTGCCTGGCATAGGACGCGATCGAGCATTTAATCTGGGGAAAGAGGGGGGGATTAGAGGGGGTCACTGTCCCGTGGCAGGCATAGCGGGAGCTCATGCCGGGCGCTTAGTTGGCGGCGACAGAACGGCTGGAGTGGCTTTACCCGTGCGTGCTGTCTGGACTCTCAATCTTGTCGGTCAGCGCCACACCATAAATAAGTACGACACGTGAGGTCTTGGACGAATCTGCGGGTTGCAATGAGTAATATCATAATTAAACCTGAATTGTAGTAAGCTTGATGAACTGTTCTCTTTGCCTTCTGGAAGGATATTTCATACAGACCCGCTTCTTCCACATTCTCTGCTCTGCGGTAAAACACACAATCTAGGTTCTTAATTATTATAACCTCATATTTTTTGTCATATGATAAGAACTTCATACAGCCATTCAAAACGTAGCTAGTAGTAAAGGAGATTGCAGAGAATAAGAACTAGGGCTTTCATGCAAGTCCGGCAAAAATACATATGACGGCCAGTACGATAAAGAATATACCAAGACAGAGCATCGATATAAGCTAGCGCAATAACCTCCAAACCCCCAGACCCAACAATCACCCATATAACTTGTCCGTGATATCCACGATGACGGTGCCAGACCCAGAGTCGTTCATATACGATCCTACCTCTGGATCATTGAGAGGGCTCATACCTGGGTTGCATACCCAAATGACTGGACGTCCGAAAGGTATGGTCATGCTTCTTCCATCTTGTTCCCCAGCTAGGGTTATAAAGGGGTTAATATAAGGTGTAGCCCGGGGATAAGCGGTATAAACCCTATTCAATAGTAGGGGAGTTAAATAGGCAATAGACCAAGTATATAGAGTAGCAAGCATCAAATTGTAGTTAGTAGTTGGCCCTGGCCCATAGCCATAATACCAGTAACTATCCAGTTGCATCCAGTGACCATAGTGTTGTTGCATCCAGTTGTTAGGGCGGAAGAAGAGGGCGACGTTGAAGGGCCTGGCGGCCGGGGTGAAGCCGACATTGATATAGATAAAGGCCGAGAAGGTGGGGAAGCTAATGGCCAGGCGGAGAGTGAGAGTGTCGTTGCCGAAGGTGGCGGCCAGGCCGAAGGGGCCGGTGGGCAGAAGCAGGGGCATTTTGGCCAGTACTTCCAGTGACTGACTGACTGACAGTTAGCAAGTAAGCACCATGAGCAGAGAGGGAGAACATGGGGATGATTTACCCGGTTGGCAGTGAGATTGTTCGGGGGAAGAGAGGTGACGGTCGAGAGGCAGGGCGTGGAGAATGGACTTGGTTCGTGGCGGTTATGTTGGGTGGCTAGGCGAGAAGGGGAGAATGGAGGGGAGAGTTAAAGGAGACGAGGGAAGAGGAAGAATGAGGTTTTCACAGACGGCATACAACCAAGAAATATGCGACCAAGAGACATGCGGCCAAGAGACATGCGGCCAAGAGATGTTTAGGTAAGAGATATCTATTTAATATGTCCCATATATCTGAGTAATAAAGGCTAGTTTTTTCATATTAAATACTAAGATTATACTATACTCCACAGATAGTAATATTTAAGTACTACTATAGCAGAGAGAGAGTTATTAAGAGAGTATAAAAAGGGGGCAAAGGGCAGCGATAGGAGAGTCTAGGGTAGGCAAAAATAAGACCATTATAGTAATAGAAGAAACAGTCTTCAATACTGGCTAGATGCTTATATTCTTAAAGTTATTAAGGATATTATTAATACGGAATATAAGGGTATCCCGCATACTATGGCAGGCATATTAGGTCTACGTCTAAGCTAGCAACCATAGTAGCCACACGGGGCAGGTAGGCTATATAGTAAAGAATACTATTACTATTAGCATCGTATAAATAGCAAGGTAATAAATAGTAAGGGTTATTATTTTAAGACGGAAGGTTAGGGTAGGGTAGAACTTAACTACTATAATAAAGAAGTAATATCACAACTATAATAAAGACTAGGCGGAGAAACCTAGCAGGATGCACCTAACTAAGCAGGACTGACTAGACCGAACGTCGCTTCTCTCGGTCCTACTCTAGAACGAAGCGACAACATCTCAGACCCAGGAAAATAACCGAGTATATAGTGCAGGCTTATTTGCACTTTCTTATATAGTGGCTACTCCAGCTATTAATACAACTTGGTCACACCTAATACCTATGAGCACTGAGTTGGGGGAATTTAAATACTTAGCCACTCAGGGCTATAGGGTAACCTTCTTATATATAGAAAATACGTAAGATTATCATATTATCCTAACCCTACTTAATTAGACAAGAGAGGAATAATGTGACTTTAACTCAAGTTTACCCGTAACCGTAACCCTAACGCTAAGCCAAAAGGCGAATTTTTCATTTAACCCGGGAAGTCAGGAAGGTAGCAGTTAGCCATGAGGATTAGGTAGACAAAGGGTGTGAAGTATTATTGTTTACCCGTAACCTAACCGCTAGGTTTGTATTTAACCCGGGAAGTGGGACAAAGGTGTTGTTTAGCCGTAACTCTAACGCTAACCCAAAGGGTGGGTTTTGGTTTGACCCGGGAAGTTGAGAGGTAAGCGGGAGGTTGTGAAGGTTGCTGGAGAGCAAGGGGTAAGAGGGCGGGGTTGAAGGGTAGGGAGCGGAAGCAAGTACCTTCTCGGTTTCTGGGAGGTAGAGAAGGTAGAGAAGGGGGAGGAAGCCTTCTTGGTCTCTGGAGGGGAGAGAAGGGGGAAACCTAGACAGGGGTAGTTAGCGACCACTGACCTCCAGCGTTAGGGGTTGGAAAAGTAAAGCTAACGACTACTGTCCAGGGGAGAAGAGTTAGAGAAGTGAAGCTAACCGCTACTGTCCAGGAGGGTAGGAGTTAGTTGAGGTGGGTTACAAAGAAACAGAGAGGTAGGGTAGTAAGGGCGTGTTCAGCACTCGGCAGAGGCGCGGTAGCGCAAGGGGAAAGGTGTCGTGGAGTCGCAGTGACACAGTGCTAACTACACAGTAGCAAATACCACTATATACTGTGTAGCAGGGGCCGTGCCAGGGCCAGGGCCAGGGCCAGGGCCAGGGTTAGGGTTAGGGTTAGGGTTAGGGTTAGGGTTAGGGTTAGGGTTAGGGTTAGGGTTAGGGTTAGGGTTAGGGTTAGGGTTAGGGTTAGGGTTAGGGTTAGGGTTAGGGTTAGGGTTAGGGTTAGGGTTAGGTTAGGGTTAGGGTTAGGGTTAGGGTTAGGGTTAGGGTTAGGGTTAGGGTTAGG
>JAJHJD010000025.1:0-127711 GCA_020883615.1 Fusarium virguliforme
GGGATGAAGTTGTCTGATTACGGACCGGTGGGCCGTCGCTTTCTGTGTTATCGTGGGGCTTCCTCGCGGGTTGGTCAATTTCAACCTCGTTACGCTTTCTAACGGGGCCATCTTGTTCACGTAGCCATCGGCTCTTCTCCACAGGTAGTATGTATGTGTGTGTGTGTGTGTGTGTGTGTGTGTGTGTTATATTTATCGACCTACAGGGTAATCCTGCCGACTTCCTCTTACCATATTCAATGGTTATCAAGTTAGCAAGAGACCGAGGCGCACGGTATTCACAGTTTAGGGTAGCCTTGGATACATGAATAGACCTGAAACCGTACTTCTTGGAGGCCACCACTAGGCTTTCAAATTGATGGATGATAAGCTGGCGTCCCGTTTATCTCTATCTTGCTGGTCTGTGTTATCTGTCGAGCCAAACAGTCAGTTGGGTCCGGCTTACGTGATTTATTAAAGCCCCCAAACAACTGCTGGCTTAAAGTATTCGTTTTGTAGAGGGTGTATTTCTAACTCAAACTATAGCCATGGCGAATAATTGCAGCGACACAATAAGACTTTACATTCAGCCAAGTACTTCTAATAGTGACACTCTAAAGGCTTGCTTCTCATCACTCACTTTTCTTATCACCGACTTATTCTGCGTGCTAGCGAGCATAGGATTCTTTGAGCCGAGCAAAGATCACAACGGGAATCTTCAACGACAATCATTCATGTTATGAAACAAAATCCGCCACCATAGCAACCGAGGTATAGGTTCAAAGCTATGTCCAACTCGGCTCCTTGTACATAACTCCCTTGGGGCCTAGCGCGACCCGCGCCACTCCGCCTCCATCACAAACACAGACGCAACAACAGATACGCGTCTCCAGCGGGTATGCTAGCTGCGGCAGGCAGCCACGCTGTCCCAACGCTGCCCAGTCTCAAGCAATATGTGATGGTAAAACGGCCAACGCAGCTGCAAAATCTTACTGATCTTAGTTCAACTCATGGTAAGAGCCAGAGTTATTCTTGTTTCAAGTCGACTGCATCAAAAACACCACAGGGATGAAATCGAACAAGCAGCTTCGGCTTTCGCCAGAATGTCAGCAGTTCCACCTGTCCAAACCAATCCAGATTCTTATCGACCAGTTCCCAGTCATACGAGTACACCATGGCGGCGAGGATTATCTTGGCCTCGAGATATGCCAGGTTGACGCCCAAGCAGGCACGAGGCCCAAGAGAAAATGGGCGGCTGGCCTCTTTGATACACCCAGAATCGTCCCCGATCCAACGATCGGGATTGAAACTATCTGGGTCGGGAAAGCTTCGCGTATCGCGAGACATGACAAAGTTGTCGACCGATACTTCCGTGCCAGAAGGGACATAGTGGCCATCCACCGTTGCACCGGGACACGTCCGTGGAAGGCCAAGCGGCACTGGGGGAAACAAGCGAAGGCCTTCCTCAACCACAGCGTGAAGATATGGGAGCTTCTTTGTGGAATCTCCATCGATCTCATCCTTGGACGAGAAGGAAGACCGCACCTCGCGCTGCAGCTTCTTCAGCACCGCCGGCGCTGCCAGCAAGCAGTAAGTCACCCCAGCTAGGAAGGTTGCCGTCGTTTCCGACCCGTCCAGCAGCAAGATCTTGGCCTGTTCCGCCAGCTGGTCCTTGTTGAAGCCGCCGCGGCGGAGGATGTAAGCGAAGAAATCCTCGCGCTTGCTTGAATTGCTCATCGCGATCCGCTGGGCCACCTTGTCTTTCGTCAGCCTCTCGTGAAGGCTGGTGCTCGCTTGAAGGTCACTGGGCATGAGCCAAGAGAGAAGAGATTCGGGAACGGATAGTCGTTTGGCCACCTGGAGCAGAGTGAAATGCTTCGTAAATTCCAGGATGAGCGAGACGTAAATATCTGGTTTCCAATTGGCGACAGACCTGAAAGATTCTCCGAATGTAAGCTCGCCTATGTCTGTCAGCCCGTTCCCTCCTCGTGTCAATGGTATGTCTTACCGATGATGTCAAATGTGAGCCAATTGTACACAGCCGACATGTCGACGCCTCCACTCCCCGGGCTACCGTACTTGCCAATCTGCTCAACGAAGAGCCAAACGTGGTTCCGAATAATGTCCTCGCTCGCTCTCAGGGCTTTCGCGCTAAAAGCGTGAGAGAGGGATCGTCGCTGCGGCCGGTGCTGCTCGGGGTCGATGGTGAAGACGATATCCGGGTGCACGACAGACGGGCCTCGATCGTAAAAGACTCTGCTCTTAAGGAATGGCTTCCTATCCCCGACAGCGTGGCCGTAGATGTCTTTGTAGGCTTGCGGGGTCTTGAAGCTGAGCTCGTTGGGTGCAACCCTGACCACGTCGCCGTATTCATCATGCGCCCGCCTCATATCAAATGGATAGTTTCCTCCCGCCCACGCTCGGATGAACCAGAGCTGCGCCGTCCTGGATCAGCATCCGATTTGCCAGGTCAGGCATTGGTTTCGACTCACCTGACTGCATGCTGCAAGCTTTGGACCGGGATATCCAGCTAGAGGGTGGAAGCGGATGCGATAGATGGCCAAGGCCAAGGCCAAGAACGCGAACCCTGCCTGTCGAATTGGAAAGGTTATTACGACAGATACGGGGGATTTCAGCCGTCTGGCATACCGTTGTGAGTAAAAGGACAAGACCCAGAAGGACGGAACTCTGAGTGAGAATGGACCGAAGAAAGCCATTGTCCAAGACGCTTCGCGACATTTCCAGTGCGACCGACCTACAAATCAAATTACCCAGTCTGTAGATCCTTGATTTAACTTGGAGAGCTTAAGTCTTCCAAGCGAGTCGAGGACTGCGGACGCCTTATGTAGCCTTCTGTGGATTGAGGAAGGGGTGACTTCTCAATACAGGACTGGCTGAAATTAGCCGCTCGTTGATGAGGACTTTCGAGGCCTGTGCGTACCGGCCATGGGTGAGTGTGTAATTAGCTGCCATTGAAGACACTATACTTGTGCCTGGCGGAATTGCCGAACGCTATTTGTAAAGCATGTGCCTTGGAGTAAGTCCATCTACGGAGGGAGTGCATAATCTGCCATTCACCTGACCCAGAGTAAGCCGTCCGAGTTATTCGGCTCATAGCTCCCTGCCGTCCATGCGAGTAATGACGCTACACTGCCGCACACGTACGAAATGAAGTCGATGAGCGAGTGCGCAGTCTTTGTCCCGGCTACCCTTCTCTTCTATCAACGTACTCTATTCAACTACGCACCAGACCGCCATCATTCAAGGAGGATAATAGCAATTTTGAGACACAGTATGATGAAGACAGCATAGTAGGCAGTAGGGATATACATAGAGCAAGGATGTAACGGTTGCATAGGAATATAGACGTTATTGATTATTACCATAGGCGAAGCAAAGATCTCTTCTACGCAGTGATACACTTGGGTCATTCTGCTGAGCCTGTTAACGAAGGCAACGGTGAATTAACGGCCCTCATTCTACTATCATATCATACAACATCGAAGGTCCCTTCCATATGAGAGTAATAGTAGGAAGGATCTTCTATCTCTACATCTTTATTCTGTCGCTCTCCTCAAGAGAATCGAAAGGCGGCGGAAACCAAGGACCACGTTATGCGTCGCCCTGGCCGACGGCGTTTCTTCTAGAAGCTAGAGCGCCACTCAGCCCCGTGGTTGAAGACCACAGGCCTGCGCCGTTGAGGAATAGCGAACCGATGATAAGAAGACTGTTGAAGAGAGTCAAGGAGGCGTTCTGCCAACTGGAGAACTTGACATTCATGTGAAGGGAAAAGATGGCACTAATCCCAAACGAGAACCAAGCTATTGTGACCGCCGAGGTCATTGAGACGATGGAGTCGAATACGGGAATGGCAATCGACAGGACAAAGGACAGCGTCCAAAACGCCGTGGCTATGCTCATCCAAATTGACCATGACCTGGTCGTGTTGATCGACATCTCATGGGCAATTTTGTAGTGCTTCATGACCTCGACGTAGACAAACTTGATTCCAGTGTGGCCGAATGCAAGGCCCTTCGACAACACAGAGGGGATGACGAGTCCGTAAGCAACCTGAGCCAGCATCCCAGGAGCTGACCCCAACGCAGGCGATGCCGTATACTCGCCGGCAAGGCAGTAGATGGATACTGCGACAAATACGTAGAAGCCGATGGAGCTGGCTTCGAGCCAGGCCAGTGCGGCGCCGAAGTCTCTTTGCGGGTTGGTCATCTCAGCCATGTAAGACACAAAGCTGACATTTCCAGAGAAGGCGTAGCAGATCTTGAGGCAAGCGTTCAGACCGTCCCTGAATGAGGGTTTCGCAAACCAGACAGGCGCTCTCCTCCACTCGGCCGGGGCGTTCACAGGCCGTCCGGCTGCCAAGGCGGCTATCACGACGATGGTAGCGGCCAGGATGCTGATGCATGATGGAATACCGCTCTGCGAGACGAACCTTGCTGTGCGAGGGATGCAGAGAAACCAGCAGCAGATGCAGCCGATGCCGATGAATGCGGTCGAGCCGAGTGCATCATTACTGAGCAGCGACAACGCCACGGAGAAGGTCACAGAGGCTGACGCGGCGGTCATGACGACCAGGAGGATCATGCCGAACGCCGCCACGCATGCAAAGCCTCGCCCGCCGACGATGCGGGCCATGTCGACGATGTTGAGCACATGCGGGTGGCGGTCGTAGAACAGCTTGAGCTCGAAGGCGGTATACCAGGAAAGACAGCCCAAGCCGATGATCGCGACCGTACCCGGGACCAGACCAAGCGTTTTCAACACGCCGGGGAGTGACAGGACGCCGAGGCCGACCTGGTTGGTCAAGAGCACAAAGATGGCATCTCGACGGCTCATTGTCCGAAGGCCGGGGGCCAAGGTGGTGTTGTCGACCACTCGTGGAGCCCGATCGTCGACATCACGACTGCCGTCTGTAACCCCAATGTTGGTAGTTTCGATGCTGATTGAGCCGCTCCTTGGCGTAGATGAGAACGCCGGTTCCTTTGCTTCCTTGTTGTACGAAGCCATGGGTTCGTCTACCGCTTTGCCTGAGGGAGTAGCCTTAAAGAGCCCCGGCTCTGGTGTGGTGATGAAGTGCTGATCGGTTGGAGCAGAGCCAGAGGAGACGATTTGTGGCAAATCGAAACATTGATCGGAACATTGCTTTCATGTCAAATAGTTTGACTGGGCCCTTTTACGCAAGCCTGAACATATCCCATGTCGTGAATAGCCTGTGTGTGGTTCTGGGTCCATTTCAGACCGGTCTGCTCCGGTGCCGCATGGCCTGTACGGGCCGGAAAAGATGGAGAAGAAATTACCAACTAGTTCCGTCCCACTTCCCATATTGAGCATGCGGTTAAGCGTGGGTTTGTCCTGGCCCGAGGCCGAAAATAGACGGCGTTGGAGTCGTACCCAGGGCTTCGGTAGCCCATGTAACAGCAATGGATTAGAGAGCTAATAAAGCCACGGTGAGCGGTAACGCTTCTGTACTGTTTCATTCTTATCTCAAATAATTTAGGCCTGCATACTGGAAATTGATCGCCATCCTTACCCGTCTGCGCGCCATTATGGGTTCACCCAGGAACGCCAACACGAAGTCGGAGCTTCTGCAGTCCCTCCGAGAGCGCTTCAGCCAAGCATCAAACCGGCAGCAAGAAAGAGTCAGCGACGTGAGAATCGAAAACTGCATAGGGTTCTCCAAGGTCCCCCTTGGCATTGCCGGCCCGCTGCGTGTGGCTACCTCAGCGTTCACGGACGACATCTACGCGCCACTTGCTACCTATGAGGCAACACTGGTGGCAAGCTGTTCTCGAGGATGTAAAGCTTTCAACGCTTCCGGTGGCGTACGCGTCGAGATCCTTAGCAACGGCATGTCTCGGGGCCCCGTCTTTGTCTTTGCCAACCCCGGCCACGCTGCTGCCTTCGCCAAGGCCTTGCCAACGATGCAAAGCTCGTTCGCTCGATGGGCAGAGGAGACGAGCAAACACGTGAAGCTCCAGTTCTTCAAGCCCGCTCTGATAGGGTCTCAGGTCCATGTCTTTTGCAGCTACGACTGCGGGAGCGCAGCCGGGCAAAACATGGTCACCAAAGCCACGCAATACGCTTGCGACATGCTTCGGGAGCTGTTTGCGGATGAGTACCAGATCCGAGAATTCTTTATCGAGGGGCAGTTGGCGTCCGACAAGAAGCCGTCCTGGGGCAACGTCATGAACGCCCGGGGCGTCGAGGTCTTTGCCTGGGGGAAGATCACCCCGGCGGCCTGCCAGTACGTGCTCGGGTGCACCACAGAGCGCTTGTACAGGGCCCAGCAGACCCTGAAAGAAGGGGGCATCCGGAACGGCCAGTTCGGTTCCAACATCAACACGTCAAATGTCATTGCGGCCATTTTCATATCGACGGGACAAGACCCGGCCAGCACGGCAGAGGGATCTTGGAGTCACCTGACCTCAGAGCTCGACCCAGAGACGGGTGAGTTGACGATGAGCCTCTACTTTCCGTCGTTGCCTGTCGGGACGATTGGCGGCGGCACTGGATATCCGATGCAGAAGGAGGCGCTCGGGATGCTTCAGTGCGGCGCTGATGGGCCGGGGGACAAGGCTGAACTCGCCGGGATCATTGCTGCGTTTGCTCTCGCGTTGGACGTTAGTACGAGCTCAGCCATTGCCAACAACACTTTTACGGCTAGTCATATGCGCCTAGCACGTGGTGAGGTGGCGGCAAAGTTGTGATGCTGGCTAGTCGATTTTCTGTTGATAGAACCTAGCATGTTGATCGGGATCGCTCTCAACCTCTTTTAATCCCATCGCTTACAGATCAAGGTCGTTGCCTTTTCATGCTGTGATGATGTGCTGATGTGGGGGCAGATGTGTTGTCCCAGTTGAATTGACTCTGACTAGATGAAAGGCTAGGGTTGTGGCTTGTTTGTCAATATAAGGGGTAATTACAGAGAAAAGAGGCACCGCTCTGTCGTTACTCGAGTATCAAACAACTCTACAGTATTGCTTAGTCAAATCCGTGTGGTAAAGTTTTGACATATAGTAACAATGAGGACTATCACACGCCAGCTCTGACTCCAATTTGATCGAGGGCCCTGGTAGCCAACATAGCCGCAACAGATTGGTTTACTGAAGCACATCTAGTTCGCCAGGGCCGCGATCTGATGAGCTCCTTATATTGACACAGTCAGTGCCCATTGTATCCTTCATCACCACGAGCCACCTCCATCTTGACGTCTTCCATGTAACTTTTCAGCTGGTCGAGGGCCAAGATCGCTCTCTCTAGTCTATTCACAAGCGAATGGTCCTGACTCATGACCTGTCTTCCGCCGAGGCTACCCAGACGAGAGCAAGGAGAAGAGAATGGGGCAGATTCCGAGCCTGATCTGATCATGTAGCGGGACGGTCTACGCCGCCGGGATTTCCGGACACGATGAAATGTTGCACTCGACTGCGCCGAAGATTCTGACGGCGTTCGCGGCGACGCTGTCTCGGCGTACTCCACGACATGGTCTGGAACTACAATGGAATCATCGCCGCTTGAGTCTTCGGTTTCTTCGCAGTACGAGTCATAAGTTTCTTCGCTGCAAGAGTCCTCGATTTCTTCGTCTGCTTCGTCGCGGTCAGGGCTGACTCTAGCAAACTGGGACTCTGTATCCCTACCGGATTCTTGAGAATCCCAACTCTCATCAACGACGTAGTTAACTGGCCTCGGGATATTGCGGGGCATACTTGCAACAAACTCGGTTCGATAACCCAACCCGGGATGCGATCTGCTTCAGGCCAATAAGGTCGTGGAGTAGGCGCCTAGTTAAACCAGAGACCCAAATCCATAGGCCAGGTGCGATTTATATAGGCAACTTGGTCCCGAAAAATGCACCAATGTCCTATTCGAAACCTCTGGTCGCCGGGCTGCTTTCTTGGACACTAGGGACGCGAGGTGATATTAAGTCAGCGCGCAGGTCAACGGCCGGTTTCTGACGAACGTTAGCAGCATCGCCACGAATAATACCCATGTCACAGTTCATTCCGCCCAGTAATGGACGGTAAAAATCCTTCCGTCAGTCGTAGTAGATCCGACCATCCTAATTCGGCAAACGTCAACGATCCAGGCGGTCATTCCTGGCTACTAGCTACCCAGCCGAAAAGTGTAAGAAAGCAACCTAACACTCGGCCTACGCTCTGGCACGTTGAACGGTTCTTTACTCTTTATCCACGCGGCTTTTTTTTTTTTTTTTTTAGACGAGCCTTACTCCTGCACACAGCATCACTCACTTCTTCATCCTTTCCCCTTTTCTCAACAATTCTGTTCTGTTTAGGTTGCTTCAGCTCCGGGGAAAGTTAAGATTCTTCAAACACTTGCCAAGATGCCAGGCTCCAGCAGATCTGCCGTTGAGCTCTCTATCGTTACAGCTCCCAACGACATCACCGCCGTTTCGTCACTCCTTGTCGAACTAACGAAAAGCTACGAACTACTCCAACCAAGGGTGATGAGGGCCGCAAAGACCTTTTGCTTCTAGCCCGAACTCTGGTGCAAAGCCTCGAGACGCCACGCGAAACCATGGCCAAGCATTGCTGGGCTCAGGTATGACATCTTAAAGCCTCTACCCTGCCCGCACGGGAGGCTAACCCGGCAAGACCGCTGCTTTCTCGGCCCTCATCTTCGGGGTTGAAGTCAAACTATGGAAGCGAATGACGGACAATGGGGACAAGCCCCAGTCGGTTCACGAGCTGGCTGAGGATCTGCGAGTCGACCCTTTACTGTTAGGTCAGATACAGCTCTACTGACGCGATGTGTAGAGAGTGTGCGCTCACGTCTCAGACAGGTCGAATGATGCGCCATCTCGGGGCCATGGGATACATTACGGAAACGGGCCAAGACGAATATAAACCCACAAATTACAGCAAAGCCTTGAGCTTGGATATTATTGGGAATGGCTACCTAGCCACGTAAGTCCTTTGCGGCCGCATTCTATAGTCGAAATTTTCACCAGCTAAGTCAAGGTTTGCAATCAGATTGTCCAGTACAAGCGCCGCCATGATCAGGTTTCATGAGTTTGCAAGGAGGCGGGGATTTGAGAACCCCGATGACGCGAGCGACACATCTTTGATGATGGCCTATGATATGAAACGAGATGTTTTCGGCTGGTTGCAAGCCCTCGGGCGCAGCTCCCATTTCAATGACCACATGGCAGGCTACCGACAAGGCCGTACGCCGTGGATGGACAGTTCGATCTACCCCGTTCAAAGCAGGCTTGTGGACGGTGCCGATATGTCGAGCGATGCTCCCTTTCTTGTCGATATTGGTGGGAATAGGGGGCACGATCTGCAGGAATTCCAGCAATATTATCCTAACACTCCGGGAAAGTTGTATCTGCAGGATATGGAGGCCGTCATCAGCACCATCGGGTCGTTGAGCCCGTCCATCACTCCCATGTGCTATGATTTCCACACTGAACAGCCGATCAAAGGTGAGATGAAGCACGTGAGAAGCAATGATGGCGAGAAGCAAGATGGTTAACTATCTGGGGTTCAGGTGCCCGTGCATACGACATACACTCTTGCTTGCATAACTGGCCGGGTAGTGTGTGCAGGAGCATCCTCTCACGCATCTCTGCCGCTATGAAGCCTGGTTACAGCAGACTGCTGATCAACGAATATGTGATCCCTGCCGCGGGGGCACACTGGGAGGCAACTAGTCTTGACTTGATGATGAGTCTTATGAGCTCCAGGGAGCGCACCGAGGATGACTGGCGTGGTCTCATCGAGGGTGTGAACGGGCTGAAGATTGTTAGGTTCTGGCACGGGCCCAAGGGCGTGGAAAGCGTGATCGAATGCGAGTTGGTTGAGGAGGAAAGCCGCGGATGAATCTTGGCCTGATCAACACGAGCCGTGTAACCGTATCAGCGACTGTCAGAGCTTCGGCACGACACGAAATGCCGTTGGTCTCTCGGCAGCTGAGAAATCTAAATCATCGATTGAGGAGGAGAAAGATGAAGATCAATGAGCCATCTGGTGGAGTCATTATACTTTATTCTACCGCGGGCTTGTAACAGGACGATTTATCATGACAGGCCTTGCAACTATAGTATCGCAAAAAGTAACACTACCCTAGAAGCCCTTTGTATTAGAGGAGAACATACCAACCAAATGTTGCATCCCTCATGCTTGCCCAGATTGTCCACGCTTCCACGTTACTGCAACTCACGGTACACATACTACAGCGGTTGGAAATCTTACACAAACATCATCATGGCAGATCCAACACTCAAATGCTAGATTCCTTGCTACTTTCAGATTGATATCTCAACCTATCTACACGGAAGAGGCTCGTATATGTGCAGTATCCAATCAAGCGGAAAACGGCATGTGCAAGCAAAGACGCAAACGTCCCCCTCTCATCAGGGCAAGACTTAGGCAGGCAGCTGGTACAGGCTGCTGCCCTCCTCAGCCAAGGCAAAGCTCTCCACCCACTCGCGGACAGTAGCATCGCTCAGACCGGAGCTGAGGTCGAAGTCGTCGGGAAGCTCCTTGATAGCGACGCTCGAGGTGCGCCCATCAAAGACGGTGGCGACCTTGATGAACTTGTCGACAGGGCGGACAAAGTAGTCGGAGCTGCCAGCGCCCTTCTCGAGTGGAATGTGCTCTTGCACTTGGTGTAACCGGAGGCGAGCACCTCGTAGATATCCACCTCGCCGCAGCCGGTGGTCCAGCAGCTGCAGTCACCGTATTGCAGGGTGCGGGGAATCCGCGCGTTGAGGGCCCAGAGGGCGGGCATGTCGCCGTTGAAGCCGCGGTCGCCGTCAAGGGGCATCATGAAGTGGAAGAGAAAGATCTTGTTGGCACCAGAGAAGCCCTCTGCAGCGAGAAGTTAGTGACTGATCTTGGGGTTACCACGATGTCGAAGGGGCACGCACTGTACGCGACCTCAGGGACGCGAGAGTAGCCGTAGCTCTCGTCGCACCTGTCGGCGCTGAATATGGCGAACTCCTTGTTGGAGGGAATGTAGACATCCTTGAGCACCTTGGGAGAGCCAGAGCCGCCGTTGCCGTTGCCGTTGAGGTAGGACAGAGAGTTGCCCCAGGTGCTATGAACTCAGTCAGTACCAACTTAAACCAAAACGTTCAACGTGTCAGCTCACTTGTCGAAAATTCCAGAGCCGTCACCGCCGTAGTTGCCGAGGAAGACTACGTTATCGGCAACCCGCTGCTCGGCGTTGTAGTAGGCGGTGCGCTGCCAGTCACCTCCGGCAGGAGGATTAGTCTTTGTCTTGCCCGAAACGTTAACCTTCTCGCTCACGTCAGGCTCGGGCTTAGGGATGCCCGGCTCGGGGGGCTGCTCGACAGGTTCAGTAGCGGCGGCGGCGGCGGAATCGGGAGCAGCAGGAGCCTGCGTAGAAGGGACGTCGCCACAGTAGCTGTTCTCCCATGAGACGACCTTACCGTCAATAGTAGCGGTCACCCATTCGGCACGCTTCTTCTTGCGCTGCTCATGGAAGCGGTGGTGGCCGTGGTGGCGAGCGTGGGCATGAGGAGACGGGGCATTGTCGCGCTTCTTGTTCTCGGAGCCCAGGCTGTAGACAGCAAACTCCTTGAGGTTGAAGGGGCCACGGACGTGGACGGAAAGCTATAAGGCCGGGGTTTAGTTTACTGATGGGAGTTATTACAAGCCTGGCCGACTTACGTCCTCATCAAGCGGCGCAAGGGGACCGCTGTAGGGAACATCTTCCTGAATACATCGGCCATCGTTGGTCATCTTGGAGACGGCCTTGTAAGTGCCACTTCCTGCAAACCCCTCGTAGAGGATCTGCTTGACAGCACCGCAAAACCAGTTGCCACCCTCATTGAGCGAAGTACCGGTGCATTGTTGAGTCAAGCCCAGGCCAGGCCAGCAGCGGCCAGTATAGCAGGAGTAATGAATTTCATGTTCTTCTCGGCTGAGTATCTTTCTTAGATACGGAATATTTCAGGTGGGCTTGTGGGACTTGTTTCCAAATCCGTCAAATAGTTGATCGAGGCTCCCGAGCCAGAGGGCGCTTCGGAACTCAGCTGCGTCTCACCGACTGGGACCAAATAGATAGTAGAACTGAAAGAGCTATGCAGTCTATTTTAAAGAGTGATCCAAGTAAAGGAGTAGATGGTGAGTGTTTCTATCACCCAAGAGCCGTAGTGAGCGACAGATGTTTTGAACCGGCTTTCGAATGAGGATTCCCGTCTTCCTGAAAGAAACAAGAAACTCCGGGGGCGGTCCCGAGGGCCAATTGGTCTGCTGGAGATGGACAAGGGTTATTCAGAGACCAGAAAGGCCACATGAATGGTTAATGCCTGGGGCACCAAGCTCTGCTTGAAGCTCTGCTTTGACCTCCGTGAGCGATGTCGACCTCAAGCCCACGCCCCAGAGTTCCTGAAGGTACTCCTATCTATGCAGAATCTGAACCTCTTTTCTGAGCATTCTGGGTAGTCTTGCTCCTTTTTCTCTTATTATTGGTTATTCTGTCGAGAAATGACTGGATGCAGCAACCTGTTGAGAGCAACGCCGTCGGGCTAACAAACTTGGGCGGTGACGACGATAGTCTACCTCCGCTAACCAGGTGGAGGAAGTTCACCCGCCGGGAGCATGGCACGACCATGTGTCGCCGGTTAAAGCCAACTTGGCTGATATCGTGGCATCTCAATAGAGTGGCGACACACCTTGGCAAGATCATCCTTGACGTGCTCAGCTGAATGGAAATTGATTGTGCTACTCTCTCTGTCAACTATATGCCACTATGGCTCGGGATTATTCTAGCTCCGAGTCTCGCAGTCTCTTGAGGCCTTCATCTCAAAAACTCCCGCAAGTTGGGCGTCAATCCTCGCACAGAGTGTCTCCACATCCTCATCTTTCCTCTCCATATCCACATCGCCGTCATCCGACGGGGGGTGAACCACGATGTCAGGCACACCTGGGTTCCTATCGTCTCCTCCAGCCAATGTCTTGTTCATTTTATTGCCGCTGTCCACCAACATTGGCCCAAGCCGATCGTGTGCATCCGCTCCTTGGCCTCTGCCAGCGCTAGGGGCATAAGAGGTCTTGTTCTTGGCCCATTTTTGTCGTCGCAAGTAAGCATACGATGTCCGGCTTCGCTGTGGCTGCTTCCTCATTCCCGAGCTGCCGCCGAATGGCCTGCGCGGGCGAGGACTTGTAGCGATACGGGTGGACTGTGGTTTTTTCATCTCCGTCGACATCAAAATCAGTGCAAGCCCACACGAAGGCGTGACACGAGTCTACTTATAGACGAGAAACTATCTGCGCGCTTAGCTACACTCATGATGTGTCGCATGACGGATAGGTCCAAGTCCAGCAATGGCTTCTTCATTGGAGAGTCAGCCGGCAACCAACCAGGAATCGATCGATTCTTTTTTGAACTCGCTTTTTTGATCTATTTCTGACTTCTGCTCCAAGAGTGAGCAAGGCTCTTTCCACGGGCCCCAGCGTCCATGGTAGGACTTTGTACCCGATCCTCTCACATATGGAAAGCCTCGAGGAGACGGCAATGAGTGGACGGCAACGGCAAGCAGGATATAAGAAATGGCAAGGTATCCGAAGCGCTCTGTCCGCTCCCTCCCCTCTCCCTAGCGCCGGTCGACCATATCCCCGCCGAGCGAACCCTCGAATCTGAAAAATGCTGATTCGATGGCGTCAAATTACGTGCACAACCATGGGCTCCCGCCTGCCGGAGTCATAGATGCAGAGAACGAAGAGTCAAACACGGACGTCAGGGGTACCAAGGACAAGGCCATTTCATGCTTCCCACACTTCTGCCGCCTTCCAGTCGAGGTCCGACTGATGATCTGGAAGACGGCCTTTGACGCCGTAGATCCTGCCGTAGTCGTCTGCTCCTTCTCCGAAGGCCGCCACAGAGCTTCGGTCAATCACCGGCACGCGAAAGCCAGCCGTCTACCGCCTGTAGCGCTGGTGTGCCGTGAGGCGAGGAGAGAGTGGGTCCAATGCACGCGGTCGAGCAGGTCCCCCGGTTGGCTCTCCGAACGTGTTTATGTGCCCCGAACGGTGTTTCTTGTTCCCGCGACCACAGTCGTCGGTTCTCGGTTAAGAGGGCTCAGTCTGTCTATAACGCACATCGCCATCGACATTGCCGACAGTCCCGACGTGTTCCTGATTTTTGAAGCGCTCGCCCTTTTCCCTCGGCTGAAGACCATCATCATTGTCGTGCCATCCGGCGCCGTTGACGAGACTCAGGTTGTCGAATGGCAACAAAGGCTAAGGGAAGACTCGCATACACTGCAAAAAATTGGCGCTTTAGTAGATGGTCCATCGAGCGACGGCGAGTGGTACAAGGGGACCTATCTTGGATGGCTGCTCCGCAATTATCTGCAAGGCCCGCAGGTGAAGGCGTTTTACTCGCGGGACAACAGTCCCCGTGTGAAGCTCTATATTGACCGGTCAGGATGGTCTCAAACGACGGAGGAGAACTTTGAGCAATCTTGGTCTCTCTTTCTTTATTAAAATACATCCAGTTGTAATAAAAAAATTGATCATTTATTGTGCCATTAAGACTGAGCCCTTTGTGTGGTAACGCGCCCATCAGTGTTCCCCAGTAGCCCAAGTATTGAATAGTTACCCTACACCTTCCTTCATTCTCCTTTTTTTTTTTTTTTTTTTTTAAAAACTATACACACCCACATACACACACATATTTCTTTTCTTTTCTTTTCTTTTCTTTTTCTTCCCCCACTTCCCTGTACCGGAACCTGCTTCTCCATTTCAATGAACCCCTCATATTTCACTTAAGCTAGTACGGGGATCGACATGTTTACTGGTGCATGAGGTTCTCTTATCCCGCCAAAATCTTGGTAGGGGCCCAAGTTCCATCCTCTTTCAGCGATCAGGCCGACTAAAGCTTGTTGCATGGCCACTAGCACCTCTTCCGGCGTGCAGCGGTACGGCGTTTGGGTCGCGGTGACGGGCGGGTTTGGCGATTGTGCGGAGGCGATTGGCGCTGGTTGCGATGCTCTGGTCGTCTCGTCGTTGGGATTGGCCGTAGGCGACCAGTCCGGTTCGGGAGCTGGCTGCGGTGCTGACTCGTCGGTTGTGGTCGTGCTGCTGGTCTGCCGGTTTCCGCCAGCTGCTTCGTGAGGAGATGCAGCTGACGCAACGGCGCTGGTCGCAGACAAGCTCGCCGTGAGCGCCTTCGGACTAGGACTTCCCGGGGGCGCTTGCAGCTCGCCGGCATTGCTGAGCATGTCCATGGCCATGTCAATGTCCAAATTCAGATCGCTGAGGCCGTCCACGCCAAAGTCCGCCGTGCCCTGAAAGCCTGCCATGGACATGTCCATGCTCATCCAGGCGTCGTCGCCGGCCATCATCGCGATGAATTCGTAGGGCGCTGACTGCTCCTGGGGCTCTTCGAAGTGGATTGGCTCGCCTGCTCCATCATGCATGAAAGCTGCGCCGCCGTCTGCCGCCTCATAGGGCTCACCTTCGGCGTCGTGTTCAATCGCAGCAGGTGGAGATGTCCGTGGTTCCTGTTGGCGACGGAACACATCCTGGTCGTGATCCGCTGCAGAAACGGCAAGACCAGTCGGGACAATCTCTTCGTCGACGCCGTCATACTCGGGCTCGTCGTGTTCGTTGTCATCGCAGTTGTCCAGCGGTCCAACGGTCGGAGACGCTGGGGTACCCGGCACGCTCCATATGCTCGCACCTCGATCCCCAAGTACTGACTCGCTTCCCGCGACTGTGATCTGCGTGAGGGCTGGAGAGGCGTGTGATGTTCGCTGGGCATCCGCAGGTGGCTTTCTGCGCCGCAGGTTGCGCTCCGTTGTCTGCTTTTGCACTCTGTAGGGCTTTGCTTCGGCCATCTGCTTCCTTTCTTTCGCCGTGTGTCGGACGAGCTCGCCATCATCGGACTCGACCTGTCTTTTCAGTATATCTCGTATCTGTAATTGCCGCCATCATTAGCCATCCGTCGAAAAAGGTACCGTGTGGCTTTGTGCGTACGATTGCGTTCGCCTCTGGCAGCGGTTCGCCGTCTGGGTTGTAGACTGAGCCGTCCCAGAAGTGGTGGATCTTGTTGTAGAAGAACAAGACGGCCGTAGTGTTGCATTCTTTGCCAAACTTGTAATTCTTGTGTATCGCAGTCATGCCTCTCTTTCGCATCACCTGGCCCACCCACGCAGGATCCCATGGCCGAGGCCCTTTCGGACGAGACTCTGCTGGAACAGGGTCTCCTGGATGCTCCCGTCTTAGGCCGGGGTCTCTCGGGCGAGACCCCTTCGAACGAGGCTTCCTGTAGGCCATCCCGTGTAGTTGACGAAGATGTTTTTGGCGGACGTTTCTCCTCTTCCAAGAGCGAAAACAACTACCACCTCAACCCATTTCTTTTCGGTCATCTCGCCGGTATCGTGCCCAGTTTTTGAACAGTCGTGCGGAATCGTCTAGGTGCGATATCGAGTCTCGAAACGGACGGCCGCTGTCCCCGACGGGCCATTGCCAAGGTTGACCACTGTGAAGTCCATTCTGGACGACCCATGCCCTCTGTCGCCAGCTCAATTTCGCCATATTCGCTCGTTACCAGAATGTCGGGACGGTGTAAAGGTCGAGATAGGCCAGAAGATGGGATGGGAGGGGAATATGAAGGAAGTCCACATTGGGCGTGTTTTAGAACCAACAGTAAGTGACAGTCGGCGAGGGGTCCTTTCTCCCCCACTTGTCCCCGCCTTGCCTTGTTCAGTCGCTTTCGGATCCCTGTTGGGGTACGTGCTTGACCAGATCGAGATTGGCCGTTGCACTCGCGCATCGAAATCCCACTTACGATTGAATTGCGCGGAGGATTATCCCCCACCCTCCGGTGCCCACTTGGTGAAGCCACGAAACGAAATGCTACATTATGGCTGAATCGGCGCAATTACCGATTGCCACGGGGAGTACTTCCGACCAGACTACGTCTAGAGCGTCTTCATCGGCCTCGGAATAGTATTCCTACACCCACCTGCGGTGGTCCTGTTCCGGTCACATCAACTAGTAACGGCCGGTAGCGGCCTCACTAACTTAGCTGCCTGTGCGCATGGAGCGAGATCTCCACACCCAGTTGAACCGCGGCAGTGTTGCCATCGAGCAGTTGCACCGGCTCAGGGCCGATACACGGCGCCACTGGCACCGCTATAGCCACCAGGAGGCCTTATAAGCCGCTATGAAGAAGTGAAAACTTGGCTCTCCGCGGATTTCACATGCTCAATTCTACATCGTCAGGGAACGGGCTCAGACATGGCATTTGTGCACCCCAGGACAATTGAGTGAAATAGAGGCTCTCATAGGCGACAGGACTCTACGGAGATTAACCCACCCCACTGTTCAGCAAGACAATATTTCGTGCATCCTCACTGTCTCATTTTGGCTGTTGCGTTGCATCTCACATACGGCATTCTGTCACCTTGACCTCTTTCGCCTTTAAGAAAATCTCCACAAAGGATCCTACCTCATTTGTGGGACCGCCCACCTCGCGGAACCGGACATCTTGGAAAGCATCCCCACGCATGGTTATGAAGAGGTTCCCTTCCACTGCGACGGAGAGCTGCAAAGGGCCCGAGATACCGAATTAATCCCCGAGCGTTCCTTGAGATCAGAGCTGCGTGTCATGCTCAGATCTGGCCATTTGCGCGCGGCTCCGCAGCTTCGTTACGCACAAAGCCCTTCTCAAGGGCTCGATGATCCCTAGTCCCTTACCCCGAGAATCAGGTCCGTAGCGCCGAGTAGTTTGAGCAATTTCAGTGCGTGTATTTTGGTATCGTATATTCTCGACCTCATGGTCAAGCTACCGAACTGCTCTCTTTTCTGGAGCCTTAAAAAAGAAAAAAAAAAAAAAAGAGCAAGTAACGTGACGGCGTATGCATGCAGGCGTTGCAATGCAGGTACGACAGCCGAATCGAACCCTTGCGCAGCACGCACGATCGGCGGGGTGGTGTGTCGCTACAACGGTCAGAAAATTCTTTCCCAGGATCCCTGTATGTGTACGAGTCGTACGGAACGAGGCCCTTCTTTTTCGGCTCTCTGCCACAGCACGCGTTGATAGACTAATTCAGTGGAGAAAAGTCAATATTGGTTTCCCTGCGCTTTGCCCTCCTTTCTGACTCGGTGCCTCCGACTGCCCTCGTAATCTACGTGACCTGTCAACTTCCTTCATATGGGGCCATTTACATCGATTTGTCATTTCGTAGCCACACTAAACATCATCCATCGTTGCGGCTGATTCCCGACGTGATGATCAGTCCCGCTTGTCAAAGTCAAAGTGGCCCTGGCTGCAACTGCCGCTTCTATTGGAACCACTCTAATTTCAGCACTTTCCCACCCCGGCCCGTCAAGGATGAGTTCCCCGATAGGACCGCCGAATTCGCCGCTTTTCAGCTTTCGGCGTGGCAATGATACCCCGGTGCGAAACGGCTGGCCTGGCACCCGCCAGCACGCCCGGCGAGACACTGTCACGGCTGTCCAGGTGGGACAACAGTGACCCTTTTCTGCCCTTCCAATCCGAACTACAGAGAAGAGCAAGTAATGGACTGAGGAATAGCACAGCGTCCGGCAGTTGATGGGTAAAAGGCTCGAAGCTCATATTGCAAACAATGGCAGCTCCGGGCGCGCGGGTACAACAGCCAGTTTCTGCTCTTCTTGGGCGAGGGGACCATACAAGACAAGCAGCTGCCCGAGCCTGCCAAGAGCCATCCTAGAGGCTGCACCCGGGACCCCTGCTGTGAATGTTGGTGGCGTTCATCATTACCGGTTCAAGCTGCACCGCACAGCCGAAGTAGGTCGACAAGTATATATTTCGAATGCTGCCGATCGCGCCCGATACTCGAGCGGTTTCATGCTCAGCTTCATATGTCCATTTTTTCTAAGCATCGTTTTCACTCCCAGTTTTGACCGCGCACCCCGTCATGAAACATCCGCGAAAGCATCATTCTAGCACTCATGACTCTCGTGCACGACCATACCCCCCAGCCCGGCATCAGACAGACCGGAAGTCACGTACATCTCAGGCTCGGTCTCGTCACTCACAGGATATAGACCCACCTAGGTCGACTCATCCGAGACCAAAGAGAGTTGCCCGGCGTGATCCGCACGCCGCCAGCGATGATCGAGGAGGGGCCTACGGGCTGCGGTCTCGGGCTGAGCAGTCCGTAGAAGACGAAAGCCCTGACTATGAGTCTGAAAGGTTCGTTTTATACCAGCATAAAGAGCTGTTCTCGTAGGCACGAGCTGAACAGACAGAAGAGGCGATTATGGCGGCGATTATGATGGCGACTCTGCCAGCGATTCCGGCGAGGAGAATACCAGTCCGAGTCGTTCAGAGCTGGAGCAGCTCAAGGATCTAATCATTGAGCTTGGGAGGGAACAAAGCCAACGGTGATTCTCCCCAACTCCCCTCCCATCTGTATTGCCCTTATTGCCACATTCAAAGCATCGTGTGCTGACCCTTTGTTTTCCTTAGAATTCTTGACATGGACAAAAGGTCCGTACTCTAAATAGTGCGAGCGATCTCGCGTTTCCTTCCTCTCCATGCTAACCGTTATACAAAACAGAACGAGGGAATTGGCTCAGCAGTACGTACCAGTCATGGACTTTTGCTTTCTCTTTTTCTCTGACTTAGCTGCTTGTAGGGTCTCCGCATTGCGCAACCAGTGAGTCGTCACTTTTATCTAAGGAAATATATTGAGAGGCTGAGTGTTGCAGAATACAAGAGCAGCCGCAGGCATTGGCCGCCACAATTTTGTCACCCCTTATCCAGCGGACGTTCTCTATAACGCAAGGAAAACAAGACCAAGTGCGTCGTGGAGGGACGGGAGAACATGGAACGATAGACCCAATGGAGATGTTCAGCACAGGGGCGAACCGTTTGGTTGATTACATTTATTCATAGCCATGGACTATGGTGACGTGATCGCGACGGGCTTTCTTAAGTCCAGTAACTATATTGTAGTTGAAACGTTGCATCTTCGTATAGTGGCGTTACGGCGGTGTTCCTCAAAGAAGCCTTTCATCAAATTAACCTGGATTGAAGAGCAGGTTCACCCCGGTGCCCAAAGGACCCACCAGAAAGCTGTCTTGCCAATTTTTGCTCACTTGTGTGTGATATGATTTAGAAGTGTTAACTTGCAACTTTGCGTTGTCGTGAGTGCGGATCGCAGGTTATCTAGGTATTTCATACTTGAGCGACTGTGACTCAACAGATATTTGTCCACAATCTCTGCGGGGAGCAGCGCCTCGGCAAATACCATGATCTTGGTGAGGACATTGACGTTATCTTGTTTCTCGCCTCCGTAGTTTGTATTTGGTATCAATCGAGAATAGGTGGCAAGAAACGGCCAGTATTAGACCCTCTTCCGCCCACTTTGACTTTGACTGCACACTTCTTGTCAGCAGTAGAAGGATCCAGCGCGCTGTGAACACATAAAGCAGGAAAGTCCGTGTACGGGCTATGAACGACGTAATTCAACTCAAAGCTTGCATTCTCTTTTTTCTAATGATGTATTGCCCTATTAACTTCTTTCACCGTCTAAATGCCGTGGCATTGCAGGTTATTTGCTTAGGAAGACACCGATTGTGATAGGAAGCAACAGGCATATCAGAAGGCTGTGCAGTTTGCCAGCCATTTATTACGCTCCATGGTCATAAGATCGTTCGCATTTTTGCAGATAAATTCAATTTGTTTCGCGACCTCTTCCGACGTTTCCAAAGTTTGATAGATCAGCAACCAGTTGCGTTGCAGCCTATCAAGGTCGGCCTCTAGATCTTTGATATCTTCACATAGGGCCTGCACACTGAGCTCCTCGTCAAGTGGAGTTGGCATGGGTAAAGAAGGAAGAAGTTCCTCTAACTCGAAAGGTTCGTCAGAATAAAGACTGGAAGGTGGCCGAAATTCTGGGTCCATGCCGACGAATATGGAAGTTACAAAGAACCAGGTGTCAGAGGGAAGATCAGAAGATGACAGATGATTATAAATAGCTCCGACTTGATTTTCTTTTCTCCAAAACCGTTTTCTTGACCATGGTTCTTCAGCGCAAGCGTCCTTTCTATCGGAAAGTAAAGCCCATTCCGGCTGTTCCTGCTCTCAAATGTTATTTGAATAGGCGTCCTGAAGCGGATTATCACCCTTACTACCTAATTCAACCTAATTCAACGACATGGGTCGGCCGACATCGCCAAATCATGGCTCGCCAATTGGTCACGGTAAGAGAACTGAGGAGAACAGCACTGTCAGACATCCATAGGCTTGCCTGCATTTTGCATGACAATATCGCACGACCTCTCTCTTTCTATCACACCGGCAATCAATTCTTTGTGGTCCAAGAATATTTATACCTTGACATATTTGATCTACTTCCGTTATCTGCGATGGAAGTGTCCTGTGTTATGAAACAGGTGGGCTAAGTCCCGCACTTACAAGCAATTTCTGATCTCGAGAAGGTCACTTGTGGCCTTCAGTGTCTCAAAGAGCAGTCCGTCATGTTCGGTATCGACAGCATCCGAGTAGATTTTAACGGCGTGGTAAAGATAGGTTAGCAGCAGTATCCACTGATTAGCAGTAAGACTTTGCTGACACTGCAAAGTGTTTGACTGGGATTTGGAGTCCTGTGTTGAGGGCATGTTTCTGGAGGCCAACGAGGGTATTTGGTGGCGTATCTTGAAGAAATCCTAACAATTATGGAGCATAGTTGTGGTCAATTACCCTCAGCTGCGATGGATTTCTTTACGCCGAAGGTGCTGCCGGCGATGAACGTAAGTATATGCTTTTTTTTTATTTTTTTTATTAATTTCTTTTAGTCTTGGACTTACACCTCATAGCACCCTTTCATTTCCCACGCTGGCGGTCCTAGTGTGTTGAAAATGCCCATAAAATTCGCAATTCAGAGGAAAATCTTGGCTGGTAACCTACATGGAACAGTCCGTTAGCTATGACACCCCAAACCCCGAGATTTGGAGGAGCTTTTTCATAAAGCAGCGGTCCTCTCTGCTTGATCTCTGTCTATATCTTTTTCAATAAGGCCAGGTTACAACTCATACAATGCCAGAATTTCCACACTAGTCATGCTTTAGTTACATGAATTTTAGCCCGTAATGTTGTACTTTGTACATACGTCTATGCTTCCAAGGCATTGGTAGACTGTCACTCGAGATATGCAATGTCCTCAAGTACGCTGAAGGGCCCTATCTAGTCATTCAAAGCGCTCGTTGAAGTCCGATTCTAGATTCGACGATCGGGTGTTTGGAGGCAGTATCTTTACTATGAGAAAACCTCAATGCTACCGGCCAACAGATTAAAGTACCTATCTACTCCAGCACTACACCTTCCCCGCACACTTTCAAGGTTATACGCCGAGTCTGCACTCGATATTGGTTGATTTTTTATCCACTACCTAAGGAGAAGAAGGTGGCGATGAACGTAGGCGACCCAAAGGCGCTTCTAGGTTAGACCCCCTCGCGGAAGTACAGCATGGGGACAGAGAGATACCTGACATACAAGATGTAAATAAAGGAATACTAGACTACAGTAAAATTCAAAATATGTTGAATCATAACGAGACGAGGCGCTCACTAATTGCGAGTCGCGTTTGGAGATTAAGAGTGACTCGTCAGATGAAAGATACACGGCGGCATCGTGACTGCCAAATGCGGCAAGCTAACTCGTCCCTACGTGGGATTAAGACAAGACTGAATATGGTGGTGGCCCGTCATCACCCACGCTCGTTTCCACCTCGACCATGTCAGGCCCACGGCATTTGCTCTCTTCTGCAGCAAGGCGACAGGCACAAGCGGGCACCTATTGAACACAAAGCATATGCTGGGTGTCACGTGCGGGTCAGGGGTCCTGAGATTACGGACAGAAACAGTAGATCATTCAGGGCCAGACATAAAAGACAACAACACAACATGAATACACTGATATGGGATCAACGGACCGAATACACGTACTGTCTGACAGCACCTCGCCAAGCCTATGCAGCGCATCCCAGCAGGAAGCTACAACCGCCACATTTGAAGTGCTAATAGTAAGTACGCTTTCTTAGGATCTTTATCGAGATCCAGTTCGACACATCTTTATCTAGAGACACCACAGGCACCTTCTCGAGAAAATCTCGCATCTGCTCGTAGCGGTACCGCCTGTTCGTGCCACGGACCTTATCCATAAGCTGGACGATGGCGGGGAGACAGGACCCACCTGCGCTCCAGCGCAATTCCCTTGCCAAAGGCATCGACGACTCCGTCTCGAGTCCACAGAAGTGAGTGGACAAGTATAGCAATAAGGAGACCGTGACGCGCCGCGTTAATCGCAGATCTTCCCTCGGGATCAGACCATCACTTCGAGAAAAGAGAGACTGGATGGAAACTGTCGCTAAGAATATGCGGACCTGCCGGGAGCGTTCGTCCCTCATGGTGTGTCGAAAGGGACCATCTCGGTCGAGAAAGAAATATGACCCATCAGCCCATTGATGAGAAGCGAGACTCTCTAAGGCTTCTAGCTCCTCCAGAGCGGCCTTCACCCTCTCAGGTTCGATGTAGACGGGCGCACAGGTCATGGCCATTCCTTCGCGACTTTGTCGTAATCCTGTCACAGGATGATCTTTCGATCTAATGTCCTCAGGACACAAATCACCGGCGCGACCTTTCGTGTCGTTGAACCCTCTCGGATTTCCGAAGATGGATGTTCGCGCTCCGCCCTCACCCATTTCCAATTCTCCATCGCCCGACGACCGTCTCGACTCTCTGTCCTTCGAACGCGAAGGGCAAGACAAGAATCTGTACTTGAAAATGTGCCCCGCGCAAAATACAAAAACATTTTGGATGGCTATCCAAATTTACTCGACCCTTGGGCCGCACAATGATGGAAAGCCCAGTTTCCCTCGTCCCCTGCGTGGAGTACCCCACACCCTTTAGTACTCACTCTTCGCCGTGAGCTTAGGCAGGAGTTGGATGGACTCTACTTTGTTGCATCATCGTCTTACAGACGCCCAATTACGCCTCTACAGCTCCAGGGTTTAGACAAGCCATCCCTCTCGCTCCCTGCTGTCTGGGTGTTTATTCACAGGGACGTGGCAAGAACCGAAACCCGCCAAAGGCCATTTCAGACCGAGCTGAAAAGTACCGTATTTGGGATGGACAGATGAGCTTTGTTAAGCAGTTCCACAGCGCCGTTCCATCAGTAGGTACCGAGGGTAGGACGAGGGAGTGAACTTGCTAAGCGCCCAGTAATACAGTAGTTCGGAGAACAAGTTGAGGAAAGCGAACGACTACTCGTAGCTAGGGGGCCCAAGGGCGGTGGCCCTTCCCTTTTGTCAAACAGGGTTTGAACGAAGGAACATATCATGGAGCAGAGCGACAAGAAGGTGCTGGTCACTTTTCCTGAATGGAACGCGAAGTGAGTCGCGCTGGAGGTGCTGAGTGAGGATGCTAGACTTCTTACGTGAACATCGTAGATGACTCCATAGCAGCATCACACTCCGGGAGGGGACATGACTCTTTTCGAGTAGCGTCTCTTGGACTTGTTGGTCAAACTATCTTCTGGAGGAAGGGGCTTGATACGGGAGGAATCTTTCCGGTCATAAAATCGTGCAAATATTGAAACTGCATTGCCCTACTTCTTTGCTCCAATACGGGTGAGAATTGCATATGTTTGCGAGCAAGCACCCACTACAGCACTCCAACGATAACCCTAGCTATTACTTTGAGGTAATAGGCCTGTTTTGCCTTTGCAAGGTCCGAATCAAAGTTTCAAAGAGGACGAGACAGCTCACGACGGTCGGTCCCATGACGAATGTGGCGAGGCCCAGAAGCCCAGCTTGGTTGCCTAAGAAACTGAAGGGAACAGGTGCGAATCGTGCTGAACAGTACAAAACGACAGAACTTGCACTGGTTACCTTATGTCTCGGGGCGGAACGGCTAGTATACTTACATTGTAGCGCGACGAAGAACCCAGGCAAAACTGCGCTGCCAAATCCAAAATATCCAAAGGAGTATCATGCCTCCATGCATTGGGGGGCTGGGCATTCGATGCTCGAGAGTGACGGCTCTCATGCTCGCAACCATACTACTATACGTCTCCTTGGCTGCCTTGAGCCAATGAGGGTCGAGGTTGTAACCTTGGGGCAAAGCTGTGGACAGATACTGGATCATCGGCTTTGTCCCATTAAGAAACTCCGTTGGTGAGAGTACATCCAGCTGGCGAAAGGGAAATTTACCCCGTGAAATCTGGGCAAATAGGTCGTAGAATTTCCATATCAGAACAACAAAACTTGTAGAATCAAGGGGTGTAATGTTGCGAGCTCCTTCTGTCTTAGCGCTACCCTTGGCCATAGTCCCGATCATAGGCCGTTCGATAGAAATCACTGGACTTCAATGCCAACAGGTTCTTTCAGGCCTATAAGTACATTTTCATAATGGTCAATCTTGAACGTCGAGGCTCAACGACTTCGGCAACGTTGCCATCATTGGCGCATTCCGCAGGTCCCGAACAACGCCAAACACCCGAGCACCAAGCTGGGCCACGCATGCAAGGGACTTCTCTAAGCGTTGGTTCTGGATGGAAGAGAAGGCAGACTTTCGGGGCATGTCTAATGTCGAAGGATACCTTCGCTGGCAGCTGTTGGTCGTGTCTTCAATGTCAGCTGAGTGGGGGTAGGGGGCCAATTTTGGCCCCTGATCTAAAGATAAGGCTGTAGACGGGATGCCTATTTTATCTATTCCCCACGACCGTAAGAGACAATCATCAAATTTCCTTCGAGTTTGGTTTTTACATACGTATTCTTCCACACGTTCTTTCCCTCGTCTCTTCCTGTCAGGCACGCCCTTTCTCCTCTCCCACATACGGCGAGCATTATCACAAAATTTGTGTCCAGTTTCGCTACTCTCACCATGAAAAAGACTCAAGCTGTTGTGGTTTCTGTTCGTTGCTTTAGATGCGGATGTTTGATAGAAGCTATGTCTACGGATGAACTCCCTGTAGCAGAAGTATCGACGAACCTATTCTACTGTCTAAGCTGTGATCACATCACAGGCTACTCCAAGGAGGTTTTGGGGAAGCAAAAAGCTTCGCGCAAGATAAAGGACTCTAGCAGCTCAAGGGGAGCATAATATGAGTTGAAGTTGCACGTAAATGCCTAGGTCTAGAATAGGTACCATACCTTACCACGTTGAACCAGATCGTATGACTAACAAGTATTTTAGGGCGGATCTCATTAGGTTAGTAACAGAATGATCATTGATATACATTCATTACTAAATGCAAAATTAGGCAATTCAAAGAACTCTCAATGTTCTTAGCAGCATCACTACCTGCGGTGGAAAGTAGAATTTAATATTGTTAGTTATGGAGGATTAATTCATCACAGACATTCGTGACTATCTCTTAACAAGGTAGCTCAAGCCGGGCTACTTGTGTAAGCTCGAGGCTTTGCTTCACAGTCAGCTTCTTTTACTAAATCATGCACGTATGCCAGACAGTGAACCCAAAGGACTACTATCACTAACCTACAGAATTGTCTCCTGATTTCCTTTGAAAACCATGCGAAGCCATCGTATCTATTACTCCTCGTATGTCTATTCATCTGCAAGGCCCCATTATGAAGCATTGTTCCTAGAAGGCTAACTTGGAGGCTAGTAATGCGCCCGCTTTTCATCAGGGCCTTCATTATCGCGGTTGGAGCGTTCCCTACCACCATATTGACTTCATAAATTCGGCCAAGTCGGTGAGTGTTTTGATCCCTATCACTTTCTGATCAAAGCTGTAGTAACATAGAAATAAAACAAACAATCTTCCTTATATTTCTCTCTTAACTTCCTTTCCCTTACTGTCGAGAGACTCTGCCAAAAGCTCCCGTTAAATTGCTGCAGATCACGTCTGAAGTAGCTATTCATAGTCATACGAGGAGAATTTTCCTCTGCCGGCCTACAGGACTACGCTACCTGGCCATTGCGGTTTCAGTACTTGAAAACCCAGAAAATGCCAGTGGGCTCGACAAACTTCATGGGTCCAATTTTCGCTTCTTGCCGACCCCAGCGTGGTTCTGCCAATCCTCATCCGTAAACCTCCACAACTGGTTGCGAAGGTCGCAAATGACATTGTTCAGCTTCGATATCTCATCGGTTAACTGACACACGTTATGATGCAGAGAAACAATGTGGAAGCATTGCGTCTTGATGGTGCTGTCTCTTTCATTTAGTTGACTGATCTTTTCGCTCATTGCCTCCTTGTGCTGATCAAGTTCCAACTCGAGGATGTCTATACGAATTTCCTGCTCATCGAGTTTTCCCTCAAGTTCGTACGAGGCATTGATAGAAGTCTTGCTATCAGATGCACATGGGTTGCCGCTAGATTGGTGAAATATGTTTTGGAAAGACTGTGGCTGAAGTGGCTTGGCTGACCTGGCCTCATTTTCGAAGCATCTCCATTCTGAGAGGGTGCCGAGAGACATCATAAACCTGGGACGTTGAGCTTTGAGATCCGATCCCTTGAGCCTAGAGCCACGGTTGTACACTTGAGAATTTGAGCTCGAGCTTTATTATATAAACTGCAGACAAGGCAAAAACTGGCGTTGCATAGAGCATATGATGGCCACATATGTAAGGGGAGCCGGAAAAGGACAAAGTTCTCAAACTCTGAAACCGAGAAAGAGGTGAACGTCCACAACCAAATGCCTCATTTGAGAATCAAGAATGAATTGAAACATGCCACCAACCACAATGTAATTTACCTGATTTCTAACCAAAGGCATGCGATTCGGTTAACATTTATTCAACCTCAGCTTGAATGCGTATTGTGCCTTAGTAAAAGCACTTGCTGCATGCAAGGATGTGTCCCTGCACCTGCTTCCAGCTTCTTCATCAGTTACTCTGCTTTTGGCGAACAAAAGGTTCTTTGTCTATTCTTCCCTTCCGAGTCTAAAAACAACTGTCAAACTCTTCACTCGAACTGAGGCAATACTTTACAGGGACACTCATTTGGCTACTCGGCTTGGGTCATAACTCAACACCAGAAGTCTCCGCGCTGGCAATATCAGGAGAAGGTTGTCGGGGCGTTTACGTTATAAAATCGAGCCCCATTGAGCCCCTGTGATCCTGCCGTAGCCATTTTCATGAATCATGTCACAAGACTCAGTTAGAGATCTAACTCGACCTATTCAATAATAGTGGCACGACTATGGCCACTTGGAAATCTATTCACCACTCGCCACCAAAAGGACGGGGAAATGTTGTTCAACTCTCGATAGCGTCTCCAATGGGGGCTGCACCCAATAACGACATGGCTGCGAACAAAAATGGGCACTTTGTTACTAAAATAATGCGTATAGCGACCCTTCGTACGGCTATGAATAGGATATTCTATATTGTTCAATCGTCCACGCAATCCTGAGATTATTTTTGAGATCTCATGAATCCACCCCATGCAATAAGATTGAAGTTTACTTTCAGTCCGCAGTTAACTTTCTGTATCAGTATCGTACTGTTCAGCCGATGGTGGTCATTGGCAATTGCTTACTCTATCCCAGCATGCATCTTATCTAGTTTGCACACTTGAAAGGTTTCCATATCTTGATTATAAACCGTTCCACCACTAGGGTATTGGGGCTCGAGTAGCTGAAGTACCGAATGCGGGCTATCCGGTTCGGGCACAAGACTCACTGCGTCGAGCGTTGAAGTTTTGAGCGAATCGACAGAAAGTGTTGGATCTATTTGCATCCCGTAAGATGGCCGAGGTTGGCTTTTATTGCCAGATATTCCAGCGCTTAATGATATGATCAACTGATTCTGGGTGTCGGCCATCTGGTCATACGTAGCCTTGTAGGCAAGCAGTCGCTCTTTTCGGGCTTGCATGTTCGCGATTTGCTGCCTCAGTTGATCGTTTTCAGAGCTTAATCGACCACCAAATTGCAACCATTGGTGTAGCTGGTCCCAGAATGCTTCTGAAACTGGAGAACGTTGCCAACGACATATTGAGGGGACTTGACATCGTGGTTCGCAAAGCAGGATTTTGAGGAGCGGCTGCGAATAGCGATAGCCGGCAGCTAGCGCATAGTATAAGTACAGAGGCAGAGGGTTGCTCTTTGACTGACTTGTCCAAAAAGATCGGTTTTTGCTGTTTGGGCTAGATAACTCACGGCCTTTTTCCGGCGTCCAGTTCCGAAAGTGTCATATCGGTGACGAAGTAGGGGTTGAATTTTCAAATCGATTGGCGAGCAACATTGAAGTCGTCCCATTGCTGAGGCAAATAGGATAATCTTTCTAGGACGTAGAAGAAATCTCTGCTCTTGTTCGATGCTTCAGCATCGTTTATTGTAAACTTTCGGCCCGCAGATTGTTGCTGACTCCCAACGTAGCCGCATTCAACTTCTTTCTATGTGCTCGGCTTTCGGCAACGAACCATGCAACCTCCCGACTATGACAGGATGCATGAACATAACTCCTCGCTCCGGTCTCCTGTCTCTCCGCACAGGCAACAAACGCCCGTTCAATCTATGCGTCTCTCAAAATTCAGATCGACGAACTCATCGATATTTTCAGAGAGAGTCAACCAAATGACGCCCCTGAACCGATCTCGCCAGAGCAAACGATCTCACATGAACCAAGATTCAACAGAGTCTGCCCCAATTTAAGGGTAGATCAACGCTCCGCCACGGCTTGGAACAGCGGAAACCCCCGCCGGCTCTGGCCCAAGTGAAGAAGCGCTTCAGAAAATCACTGTTTGCATCTAAAAAGTTTGGCCAAGAAATTGGCGACTCTTGGACAAGAAGATCGAATCAACGGACTGTCCGTTCAACTGGTTCGGCAGAAAATATCGTATCCCGTCATGATGTTGACGTGGATTTCCGGATGGCACAAGAGCTTTCCGGCCACTTATTAGTGCCCCATCACAAGAACACTGTCCGCCACTTACCGTCCCCTCCGGTCCTCTCTTTCCTAATCGGTCGACTACCATGCTTGGCTGGATCGACCGAATAACAATAGTCTAGAAGCCTGGCACGAAGGGCAACCACTTCTCGAAACCCTACCAGGTCCAGAGCCTGCTATGAAGAGTTACTTCGACACATCGTCCGAGACCGAGGTAGAAGCAAGTCGCCATCTGATTTATAAACGAAGAATATCGAAAATGAAAGACCATACTTTTAGATGGCTTCGAGAAACTTTCAGCCTCGATGAGGAAGAGAAGGCCTTCTTTATGGCCCGCAGAAGCATGAGATCAGAAATGTTAGTCGCCGAACAGCGAAGCACTCAATTTAGCTACGGCAGGAGAGTGAGGTAGGCGAAGGAAACTTTGACTATATTTGGGGTTGATATGGGTTTGACGTACAATACCAAAGGCTGCATCTGTCGTCTCTCTGTCGTTGGAAACAAATATTAAAATGCTTGTAGGACATCATCTACTTCAGTTTTGACCCTTCCCCTTGGTTGTTCAGCAAATACTACCGTTGCCTATAAAACATTTATGTATCAATTGCTCCACGTTTCATCATAAGTGGCTACGTTTCAAGCTTGCCATGGGATTTTATAGAGTGCCCTATGGGGTTGTGCTCGCTAGTAGGTGTGGTACTACCCGCAGCCTCACTTTGCGTCGGTAATTCCACCCCAAGCACTTAGGACAGCCTCTTGATTTTCCAACAAAACGCCCAGCGAACCAAGTATTTTTGGGTCCTTAAGTACAAAGCAGCAACGGAGTCCATTGTAAAAGACTGATGGCTTGATGGCCTCGGAAGGTGAATTTGCGTCAGACCACGTCCTAGCCTGGCCATTTCACTTCAAAACGCGTGAGTAGGAGCCACTTACTCTACAACTTACCCAAGTCCACAGAATGTTCCGAGTGGCTTTATGCAAGACGCACACAGGATCGTCTCGCGACGTAATTAAAACCAGGGTTCCTCGTTCCGTTGATGCTTGGTGAAAATTTGAATTGTAATGCGCTTTGGTTTAAGATAACCGCCAAAGTCCGAGCGAATTTCTCGTGCTTTCTATGATGGTTTGTGATGCGGTTCGCAATTCATTGTCGTACAGAAGGACCTTCCAAAGCAGTGCCAACTTCGGGGCACCTCCACCAAGGATGTAGACAGCAGCTGACCAATTTCTATCATACCAGCTGGAACACATGTTCCTGTGTTCGTGGTATTGGGTGGAAGACCTCTATAATGTGCACCGAGAGCAGCACAGGAGCCGAAGACGTCGTACAGTAAACATCCCAAGCCCCAACGTGGCTGCCTGGCGGACAACACCGTCACACTCTGGAAGCACCCCGCCCAACTAGCGATACAGATGGCCGAGACAACCTTGAATAGGCTCCAATGGGGATCATCCCATCCTGAAAAGGCGATATCTTAGCACCAAAACCAGGCTCTTATGAAAGTGACCTCGTGACTACCATAATGATGCCGTAATTTCTCAGCCGTGCCGCCTCTCGATTCCACGTGTCGTATTGCCCACTGGCCACGACTTGGCTGAATAAAGCACGTCCAACGGGGCGTTTATCTTCCTTCATCCGTTGGAGACATGCTAGAGATCCATGACTCGATTACAGCGGGCTTGTCTGAGTTGATATCGACGGCGATGGGTCGAAGTCGTCGTAGGATCGGGGTTATGCGTAACCCTGAAGCTCGCGCTACGTTATGTGCGGGCTTCGAGCATCAAGAAGTTGGTCTGGCATAGTTCTCGTCGTTCTGCTAGTGTCAAATCCAAGTTGAATGTGAACGTGCACTGATGTTGCAAGGAAACAAACCTTATGACTATGTTCGGTGCCTCATGCAAGTCCATATTTGGGCAAGAGGAGATATGGTTGAGCTCAAGGCTAGTCCTCCGCTTAGCTTCAGATCCGTTCGAACTCGGAAGTTACACTTGCTTGGGCCGATATTCGCCGTTTTCCAATGCAGCATGCTTCCGCAACCAAGCTTATAAGTCAAAGTCGTTCACTCGCACCTCATTCCATACCAGGGCAAATATGAGAGGGCTGGACCAATCGCTTCGTGAATTACCATCGACTCCTCTGTCATCGCAGGATCTATCTCAATGGCAGAGGGCAGTGGAACGTGTCCTGCGTTACTACCCTTCTTGGAATCCTCTAGGAGAGAAGCAACCAGTGTACGATCATCTTGTGGAACAAGATCAGACGTCGAGTACTGCGCTACGAAAGTCAGAGAACTAGTTCACATTGAAGACGACATTATTACACCGTCCAGAAGGCGCTTGGCACAAACAGGCAATATCTCAATGGCTGATTCTCGCGTATCTCGAGCTACTGCGAAAGTCAAACATCGGCGTCATTACGACAGTCATACCACGCCACGAACTCGATTCAGTTGTTGGGGGCTCAATCGAGAGAAAACCTGGATTGTCCTGTCCACGATGAACTGGGCTGGGCCTTCGCAGCTGTATATCCTGATGGTATTCACAAGTACAATATGAGCGAACCACGATCAGAAACGGGCCCTTCGGCTTGGCCTAGGTCACAGTCCTGGGATACTGAAGACGCCGGCGTCATCATGCTTCTGGATATCCGTCTCATTGCCAATGGATTTGCTCACGTGGCCGATGAGGTTCTCGATGATGAGCTCCCGCACTTCGCAACCGATTGCTGGTTGAACTCATTTGCGGGCAGCTAGACCCTGACGAGCCCACAGTTGCAGCAGCTGAAAAACACGTCGCCGCTCTTCTGGGGAGCGAACAGCAAGTCGACTCCGAATATTTCCTCGCCGCCCTAGGAGACAGATTGGAGCAGAGCTACGAAGTCCCTCTAGATCATAGTCTACAGAGCGCCGAGCCACAGGCTGCCTCAACATCAATGGAAATATCAATAGGCCTGTCGAGAGTTCAACATCGAATGCTAGTGACCACATTTCCTTTAGCATCGCCACAAGTGCCCCAGGTGCTCCAGTTTCGCGAGGCAAGAAAAAGTCTCAGCGGCGTCGCCGCCACCACGCACTCCCCAGCGCCAGAAACTCTGCCTCCGACTCAAAGCAATGATTGCAATAATATCCTGGAGGTTCTGAGCAGTGCAGTAATTGTAGCTCGCTCCGTAGGAGCTTCATCAAAAACGGAAATGCACGCCTTGTGTAGCGTCATCGAGACAGCACAACCCAGTGACTTTCATCACCGATTCTGCAAGGCCAACCTCTACGATCAAGTTGTCACGGAGACCATTGAAGGCTATGATATAGACCCCAGACGTCTCAGGGAATACAAGGGGTATATTGAGAAAATACGAAACGCGCAAGTACATGAGTCGGAAATCAAGGCAATTGAAGACGAGTGCCGGCTGTGGATGGGCCTGCGCAAGTGGTGCGAAATTCAGAAGATTTATGAGTATACTCTGTTGTGTGCTATCCCCAAAGGTCACCCCTTCTCTGTGTGTACTTTAACGCAGCTCCAGAATCGCTTGCATGACGACCATGATCCCCTGCGATACCTCTTGATGGACACTCAGAAGCTGTGCCAAAAAATCATAGATGGCAGTCTTCCCTCTCACTTACTCTGTGTCGAAGTATACCCAAGCAAGCAGAAGGAAGTATTCTGCCGCGATGCCTTCGCCGCATATACCAGCGTGGAAACAAATCCATTGATCCCCATACGGCCAGCTCCGCCTTCATCATTCTCTCGAACTCGCAAGCGCATCAGACAGAGGCTTTGAGCCAAGTTAAACCGTTATCAGCTGAAATTGAACCGGGAACCCGGTTTTAGGTCACTGGTTTTGGTACCGGCGACCTTGAGAGTTGCTCGATTATAGGGAAAGATTGCAAAGAAGGGTGGGATCGAGAACCAGAACCCATTTGGACGTACGTCACTTACTACCACGGTCAGTAGGTGCTAGTTTGAGCCGCGAATCATAGCTCTTAGAACAGTAATAATCGCTACGAACCGATTCAACCTTGGCGCCTGGATATGTTTGGTTTCTTATCCTCATTTTCAATCAAAGTAGCTAATACACAGTGTATGCTCATTGCTCAGTAGCACATTCTCGCTCATGCAATAATAGTTTAGGGGCTCTAGAAATGGCATTACGTACGAATTAGCGATTGCCGTGCCATAGTATCTCCATATAGTAAACTTAATGGTTTGTGAAACAGCTCTCTGTTGGTACATCCATTCGGACGTATAAGTATCTTCCAGCTGGCAGCCCCTACGTGCACCGCCGGCGGTGCAAATAGAATCTGTTATGTAAGCCCGACTTTATGTGTGTGTGTGAGCAAGAGATATCCCTCCCCCATCTATTGAAATAGCATCTATTCGTGCAATTGAAGAGATTAGGAGACCTGCTATGTATGCAGCTATTCAGAAGATAATACATCGTCAATTGGCAACGTACTAGTCTGCCTTGAGCTGTGAAGAACGTGTGATGCCTTCTCTCGCACCACTCAACAATACAGCTCTCAAGTGAATCACTTCAACGCATATAATATATAAAGCAGGCCTCTCTCCCTTAAAGGAAGCTTTATTCCTCCATCAAATAATACCGCAGAGATGTATAACCAGAATCAAAACCAGCGTCAAAACCCACAGGACTTCCCCATCTTTGTTGATAATACATCAACACCGGCCGGGGTAGTATATCCAACAAATGCGAGTATCCCAGCTACATTGCATGTCATTGCTGGCAATCAGCAACGAGAGCAGCGCCCCAACGATCCTCATCCGGGAGCCCAGCCTCTGCATATGCAGTATTGGTGGGTTCAGCATACGTTGCCAAATGACCCTACCACATCCAATGCTCTATATGCCCAGAATCCCCAAGCCCTCGTGACAGCCCAGAATACTCAGTATCCTCCTCAAGGTGCCCCTATACTGTGCTATCACGCCCATGGGGATATCAGGTTGAGGGAGAGCAGCATATTGCGTATTGGAATCAGCAGCTTCAGCAACGGCAACAGAGGGTTAACCCCGATATTAACCCCCATTGGAGCACACATAACCTTCAGGCCAGAGATAAAGTATATCGGAATCAGCCTATAATAATCCCAGGCACGATTTAGCCCTCGCCGGCTGTAGGGATGACTACCTATCAGCCAACCCTCATAGCCTTAGAGAATGCAGGGATTCATATCGCTGATATTGATCGGAATGGGTATGTTTAGTGGTATTGGCAAGGAAGGCAGTGATCTCTTTAGGGGTAGTTATTTTATTGCTCAGATAATTGATATGCTGCATCCCTCGCTGCTGAACAAAGGGCTGCCCTGCCATCTCTTTCTCTATATTACGTTCAACCCGCTCGGCCTCAGCCTTATCCCAATCAAGATAACTCATCATTTCCTCCTTAGTCCAGTCCCTGATGCTATTTCCCTCTTTGCAATGCCTCCCCATTTGCTTATAGTCACGGCACCAGTCATACTCTGCATTAGAGTAACGTGTAGGCAGCTTCATGGCCTTCCTATACTGCTGATTGGTCTTAATGGCTCCCCGAGGCAATGTAGCATACCAGGCCTTTCGTGCTTCTTCGTATCGTTGGAATATAGCACGGGGGTCATCAACATGTAATGTAGGCGCTGCTGCTGCACTTGCTGGAGTGGGAGTTGCTGGCTTGGCTGCCGGGGGAGATACCATAGCTGCCGGAGAAGATACCACACGGGTTTCTATGTGTGTTTCTGTATGTGTTGTTGTAATAGCCACAGTCTCGGATCCTGACGGGGATAATGAGCGGGTTACGGAGCGAGTAGATGTATGTGTTGTTATATGCGTGACCGTAGAGGTTTGGGCAGAAGCTTGCAATAGATGCTCGTAACGTAAGGGGCACGCTTTTGACCTCATATTATGGCCAAGCTGATGACACTTCGAACATTTTGGCGGTGCCTTTGGCTGTATTGCTTTCTCAATAGCCTCAAATGCACAAGGCTCCCGTTGTGTGCTTGTTGGTGGTATCGTTGAGCCGGCTGCCAGACGATCAAATAGCCTGCGAGGCTCTGTCATAATCCGGGGGCTTCCTGGGCACTTGAGATGCCAATGTGAATGGAAATGATGTAGCAGAAGGGGCTCATACTGCTCCAGTAGAGGCTTCAGGCTGTGAGCACAAGGCAGACCAAGAGTCATAGTAAATACCCCTGTGCATGGAGGATACTCTTTTGATAGCCGTTGCCGTTGGGCCTCAACCTTCCGTAGAGCCTCATGTGATACCCAACCACGGATATTATTATACAATGCCCCAGAGAGCTGAAGAGGTGTAGTGACGTGCTGCCTGGCTTGGTTTGCTGTAAGCTCGGCAAGCTGATTTACCACAACTAGCTTGATGCTCCTCCAGGCCTCGAAGAGGTCAACCTGTGAGGTTTTCAGATGCTCTTTGATAAGCCTATGAATACCCTCACTCCGTGATGTGACATAGTGTTCAAAGTGAAGGTGGTTGTTAACCCACGCTTTGACAAACCTCCCTTTATAGAGATCTAGCCAGGTCTCCATAATGTAGCCAATCTCATTGATGTGGCTAGGGATGTAACGGTGCTGGAACTTCTCAAGCCTCTCGTTGTAGATATCCTCAGTCGGGGAGGCCACAATCCCGTGCCAAGAGTCATAGAATTCCTCCCACTCTTTCTTCCCTTCAAGGTCGCTTTGGTCTCGAGAGAAGGCAGGCATACAATGGCTTAGAACCGCCTTGCTGATATGCCATAAGCATAATAATGAGATTGAGTGGGGGAAGCAAGATGGGGAGGAAATGGCATTCATACAAGCGAGGCAGCGATCTGTGAGTATCACAGATGGGAAGGCTGCCTCATGAAGCTCATACATATACCGTAACCGTTCAAGAGCCCAGATAAAGTCATCCTCTTCCTCGCCGCTGAGGAATGCAAATGCAATACAAAAGGATCGTTGACAAGCATCAATGCCAATCATATCAAGAAGAGGCATCTTATACCTATTGGTCTTATACGTACAGTCTAATATAAGCACATCAGGGTATGATTTGAGATATACCAGTGACTCTGGATGTGCAAATAGTACTGCCGTAACTCTACCACTCTCGTCAAGGCGTATCTGACTCCAGAAGCCGTCACTCTTAAGCTGATCATCAAGGGCGTGTATGATGCTTTGGCCTTTAGCGAGCTCTCGCTTGCCACGTGCGATACAATTGTAGATATCTTTCTGTGTGGCGAGCGTATCAGAGGTCATACGTAAAAAGGATCTGATCTCCTTTGGCTGAATGCCAGCATCGGCGAGTTGATAGACTGTTGATTCCTCTTGATTTGAGAGGTGACGAAGTGTGGGATGTGCCACCTGACTAAAGCTTGGTTCGTGATTATGCTGGCCAAAGCTAGGCTCAAGACGGTGCCTCAGACTCCATTCAGCCCCATAGAGGCTTTCCTTTGCTATGATTGAGAAGCAGCAGCCTGTACGGCGTGTTGAAGTGGCCCGCTGCTGCTTATCTGACGCTTTGGGAGGGGGAGGGCGCCCTCCTCCGCGGTCACATTGGAGGATAACGACTTTCCTTCCATTGGGAGTCTTCCTTGATCTCCTGATAATGAAGGCATAACCTCGTGGCCCTGCCCAAGCATTGGCTGCGACACGTAGGTCCTCGAGGGAGTCATATTGGCCCTCGGGAGGAAGGGCATCACCGGGGAAGCCGTAAGGTGCCTCAATTGGGTTCATTGTGGCGGGAGATAGGCACAGTAAGTCGAATTAATATCGAGGAAGCAATTGATCATTCAATTGATAATAAAGAAGCTGTTGCTCATCGAATTGAAGGGCCAATTTGCGATCCGTTACCCCTTTTTAGCTTACATAACAGATTCTATTTGCACCGCCGGCGGTGCACGTAGGGGCTGTCCTTCCAGCTAGCATTCTTATGTAATAAGCTTACATATTGTACCTGAATTAGTCTGTAGCGACTTTGCCAATCAATAAATGTTCGAAATTAGCTATTTAGAGAAATTGAACACAAATTGACGACGAAGCCAAGCATGCTTCGAGGACATCTCTAATCGTCGCGGCATGCCTTCAACTTGCATAAAAAATCGGCCATGGCTCAGAATTCCAGATTTTTGCAATCAGGAAACCAGACGGCTAGTTTTGGAACACGATCAAAAGACCCCCAAAGGCCACTCTAGGACGATGCAGCGCACAACCTTCCGATCTTGCGCTCGAACCCCATCTGCCGATCCCTTGCCGGTACATATATTACCAGTACTTTTAACTCTCTCTTGTTTTCGGTCAACCACCTATCGTATCATTTGCTGCTAAGGCAGTGTCCGAGTCGATCATGGCCGAGAAGGCTCCGAACTCGAGGTCGCCCGTAGGCACTCGAGAAAACAGGAAGGTCGCTCGAGAACAGTGCAGGGAGGCACTTTCAAACCATATCAGTGAGATCTTTGCTTGCACGTAGGAGCGATTAAGTACCTAATTCGGACCAGACGAAAGGACAGGGTTGGAAATACAACCAAGCCAAGTTCGACTCTACAGGACAGAGAAGAGCGGATACTCATGGAAAGTTCACAGCGATCCCATTAGACCCCTCTTTTCGAGAGGTCTGAGCAGTATCGGAATTGCTGCGCTTCAAAAGCTACGTTGTGAAGTCGGCGATAGCTTTGAGGCTGTTCCGAGCAGAACAGGAGGAACTCCCCATGAGCCTGAGATTATTCCACGACCAGCACCGAACCAATCTCATAATTCAGCCAGTCGTGGCGGAGAGACGGATTATGTAAGATTCCAAGGCGTCGACTACCACGGTCACTCATTCAGCCAACAGTTGGCGAGAGAGGAAGCTGAGTCAAGACGACTCGGGATCGAGCTTCAAAATACTAACGCACAGCTCGCGTTTGCTCTCCAGCAACTCCAAGAATGCACAGCACAGCTCCATGGAACTGTTAAAATGAAGGAGTACTACGAGTCCTTCCTATTGAAAATTTTCCTTGCCATGAACGACATAGGGCCAGTGGTAGAGGGGCTGCGGGAAGAGAGCTGCCGAGCTTTGAGTGGGCACAGTGATACTGAGCAAGCTCCCAACACATTTCAATATGAGAACAGGTAGTATGCTGTCCTCTAAAAGATGGTACACCCGTCGTGAAGGTATACCTGATTCCGGAACGGCAGAGGATGGAGAGAAGCGGTTATGCCCAAGCAAGTTTAGTTGCTTAGCCCCAGTAATCTGTGTGCTCTCTGTCCCTTTCGACCCTCGCTGCTAAGTACCTCACCAAAGAACCTTTTTTCAACCCATTCTCGCCCAGCGAGGCGTTTACATGAGACTAAGTACACGCGACACGTCTAACGGTTTGTGACACAACTTTGGCTTTCTTTTGGGCATTCCCGGCCCCGGAAAGTGGATTGTTATGACCATCCGAGCCGTATCAACTATCCTCACACCTTGGCGCTCTCGGATAACCCCGAAGAATCAGGCAAGCGGCCCCATTTGATGTGCATTCACGCTCAGGGGCGCCAAAGTGAAGGAAGGGCCTCATCTTGTGACGTCAGCAGCATTTCGTGTGATGCTGCTAACAATGGGTATATCACATGCATCGAAATTATATGCTCACTAGCCATCTGTTTCTTCCGAAACTGATTCCGGGTCCAGCGTCACAGCCCTAGTGTCGATGATGAGAAAGTAAAGATACTACCCGATGTGCTGAAAGCGGGGACGTGCTGCCCCCTCAACACGGTGGGAGCAAAATGACTACGACACACCTCTGACAACAAGTTATTCCATTTGGCATTCCCAATTCATTGCACCATTCAAATCACCCAATTTGTAAACTATTCCCCAGTCGGCGGCGGAGCTTGTCAGATACCGGACGATCATAAGGATGATCGAAGCGTTCAGCATTGTTAGTTACTCCGAACCTATAAGCCGAGTTTAACCACGCCGAGTTTCACCATAGCATCAGCAATATCAAGCTTGCCTGCAGAGTATATAATCTCTCGTGCATAGGCTTTTCATTTCCAAAATCCTAAATCTGTTCCAACTGGAGTTTCTTCCGAACAGTCCGCCGCATAAAATGATTTGAGCACAGCAGTTTCGGGCGATGTGAAACATCAGAGGGTTGGATGGACTTGTGTGCTATGGTAAAAAAATATATGTTGGATCGACCCCTCGTGTGGCGGCATCTGCCCCGAATTTGCATAAACCTCTGGTACACAGATATCCTAGCCTTAGTCAGATGACTAGAAAACCCCCTCGTGAGAAAAGAGGGGGCCGGGAGGAGGATCAAGCAAGAACATCATCGTCTTTTTGGCTGCACATCGTATTGTTTCATATCGTTCTGATCGAATTTGCCGTACGCCCTCCAACAACTAGTTAACGTATATGACAAGCGAGTGAGCCACTTGTATTTCTATGTAAAGAGCTAAAATTTAAAAAGTCCTTAAAAATCGAAATCTAGCCTAAAATAGCTATAAACTCAGAATTATATTTATTATGTAATTTATCACTTTATCAAGTCTTATAGAAAATTATAACTAAATTACTTAATAGTGAGTATAGAAAAAAGTAAATCCGCACTATATACTTTGTTATTTCTCTAAAAGAATTTTTTAAAATATATAAAAATAATTTTTAAATTTTATATAAAACAAGGGTTATAAAGATACTCTTTTTAGCCTTAAAGCTATTTTATTAAGAAAGTTAGTCTATATAGGGTAGGTTATTTTTTGCAGTACAGTTGTGACGATCGTGGTACTTCCCAAGGGATAAACCTGTCGTACTGGGTTTATGTTGGCAGAGGAATAGGCGCGTAGTCTTGAACGGGGTGTAAGTCACGTCTGGTAATGTGCTCAAGGGTATTGAGTGTAACCAAGTTGGATTGATAGCTGAGGTAGCTGGTACCTAAGAAAGTGCTAATGAGTGTGTTCTATATACTTGTGATTGTTCGGGTGGCTCACGCCGAGCAGCGTGAGGCTCACGTTTGGGATTGTGAGGCTCACGTTTGGGAAGGTGAGTGTCCTTGTGATAGGCCACTGTCTTCCGGGAATTGTGGGGCTTCCCTGCCCACGTGATGTGAGGCCCGTCGGGTCGTAACAACAGTATAGTGGCTCACTCACTTGTCTGGCTCACTCGCTTATCATATACGTTATATAACTACCTATATAAAAAGGAAAATGGAGGGGTATAGGAAAGAAAGGAACGAAATGTAGTGCCTGCCGAAGCTATACATCTATATTGAACTAAACTAAGTATCACTAATCAATCTGTATACGTATTCGAAAGTAGCAGGAAAAAAGCCATTCTCCCAACGGCTGACGACTACAGTCGTGGGTCTTGCCGCGAGAGTAACAAAGCATGCCGTGACTTGGGTCTGTGCAATCGAGGCTGAGCTGCGTATAGAGACATCGCAATGGAACGAAAGCTCTCATTGGTGAAAGGATATAGTTATGCTGGTATCCACATCCTCTTTTCGCACATGCATGGCCGGCCCAGGTCCTAGAACCAACGGACGATCACGACTCCAAAGAGAGTCGACCAGAGAATCAGGCTGCTCAGTTTAAATTTGCGATCTGCAGAGGAAATACCTGAGGCTGTTTCGGTAGGGAAGCTGGTGGGTGTCCAAAGGGTTCGTGAAAGATTACTACCCGCCCCAGCTGGTAGAGTATTGATTCGGTCGGGCGTTGCGGTCGTCGTCTGCCATACTGACTGCACAGAGCCATCTTCGGCCGAGGAAGTTGGCTCTGTGATTATAGCCTGGATTTCTATGGCAGGGGTTGGGTGGTAGATGTTGACGTAGGCTGTAGCAATAAAGTCTCCGGTAATTGATCGCATTGACATTGTGTCGCCGGCTAGGTAATCGTAGTCAGTCCAGACTGTCCAGGGATATCAATAGGCATAGGGGGGAGCTACACCAAGTCTGTATGTATTTGTAGGAATACCTGTGTATTCTCCCAGAATAAGCATGTTAGCAACGAAGTATGTTAATCTATACTGCAAGTAGGTTCATGTTCATTTATAATTTTCTTGAGTCTCGAATAGCGTCTGTTAGTGGCCGTCTCCACCATGGTATGGGTTGCAGTAGCCTCAAATGGCCGAATCTTCTTTCCCTGTAGTTCTCAACCCTGCTGTCGGGCTTGAAGGGGCCAGAAATGGCCGCTCAGTTTAGGCCTAATGAGGTATTGATCATTTATAGAGTGCTTAATGATCCCCATAAGTTCTTGAGGAAGAAGCTCGAGGCACCAGTGTTCTACGTCAAAAGAGAAAACGGCAGTATCGAAATGTTCTCAAGACTTAAATCTATCATTCTGTTTCTGATTCACGGCCTCCTGATAATATCCCTCCTCGTCTTCACTCTGAAGCTGCTTTCCGACACCAAAAACGAAAAGGAGGGCATTTTCAAGATCTCGGTATCATCCCTTACGATACCTTTGTGTACACCCCATGCTGATTGAAATGAAGTTTGAACGAGACGTCTTCAACCGGGGGTTACCAAACCCCATCCAGAGCGTTCATGCACAGGCAACGCACGTCGTAGATGATGCTGGTGATATTGCCGACAAAGCGACTTCGGCAGTTGCTCGAGCTACGAAAGTTGCAGACGAGATCAAAAACAAGGCTACTAGTGCCATTGCGGCGGGCGAGACTTTTATCAACGGACTCATTCCAAAAGCATGCAGTGTCGGAACCAAGTACGGATGTGTCGAATTCAACAGTCGCTCAGACTGTGTAGAGTTCCCAATGAAGGACGGTAACGCGTTTGATAAAATTACGGATACATCAACAACGGTTAAACCATTGAAAGGGATACTACACCACATTCCATCTTTACAAGTTTTCCTTAGTGTTGGAGTAATCCTCATTTTAGTTTCGTCGATCATCTCCGTGGCGAGCTCCTTGGGCTTTGTGTTTCCGTTAAAGAGCCTCATAAACATTATGCTAAGCGGCCTAGGACTAGCTGGTTTCTGTTCCTTCGCAGGGATTGTCATGAGTATCTATGCAAACGGCCTTGATCTGGAAGATCTCACAGGCGGTACTCTTCATCGAGGCTTTGCGTACACTGGGTCCATTAGCCTAGCCGTCATATCATTTCTGCACTTTGTTGTAGTGATGGCAGAGGCGGTGATAGGCTGCATTTGGTTGTAATGATGGCCGAGGCGGTGATAGGCTGCTGAGCCGCGATGGAAAGCTGGTATGACTAAGCTACTTGAGCAGAACACAGTCAGGGGCCGTTAAGGAGAAATGTTAGATATTGGGCATATAGGCCATAAGGTGCTTCGAACCTGTTGAATGAAATATGAACCATGCCGCTATGCCTTACCTAACCTGAGACCTGCCCGTTTCTGGTCATATGGCACAAACGTATCGTATTTATTAGACTGCAAACGCACATAGCATTCATGTAGTTGATTTCTCTATCCAAAACGGAATAAATGTACAGAGTTAGACATCACTCCCCATACCAGAAGCACAGCTTTAACCCTTCTGGTCTCTAGAACCACTGCATCAAGCTTTAACCGAAATGGAACGGTCAGGTCGGGCACCAGCGCACTGGCGAGTCGAAGACTAGAAGTTATCAGCCACGGGATCACTGTCGCTTAGGCATAGCTAATATCAAACACAATCATATTATTGTAAAGTGTGAATCATGTTCCTCCTCCTAAGGCCTTTATGTTAGTAGCGTTGGGCTGCCAGTTATCAGCGGATTTGAGATTGTTCACCTAGCAATGATGAGTCGCATGGCACGAAGGTTCAAGTGCTAGATATTAAAGTCGTCCTAAAAGCGAGAATTTATGCATTTTTATTACGCAAAGGCGCGAGTTCTAGGTAAGAGAAATTATTATAGGGTGGACAGTCGCGCATGTAGCCTCTGCCATCGGGAACACTCGGGACCAAACGGCCTTCTCTAGTTGCAACTAAATGGAAAGAAAATCTACACGCAATTGAAAGGAAACAATATCTAGGTGTATCGCCTTCGCGAAAAATCCTTTATCACCGGAACTTCCGGCGCTTACTCTGCAACCGCGTTGGGACGCTTGAACACTTCCGTTTCCGGTGATCTGAGGTACCAAACTTGGAGTTTAACCCTTGTCTTTGCATCAACCAGTCGAGCGTGAACGGAGACCCGCTAATATCAAAATAATCACCGTTTCGTTCTGCCAGTTTTATTGCAAATTGATGTTTCGGACTCCGCAAAGAAAAACAAACCTTGTGGCTGAAGTTCGCGTGTATGTTCTCGCAGGTAATCCCCAATATCTGTCCTCCTAATCGGAAAGATGCCGTCTTTCGCCAGAGTTGCAGCATGAAAGCCTCATACTCAAGCGTCATTGCTCGAAGCCTACACGAAATTATACCCGTACATTGGTAGGCGCCATTAGAATAGTAAGGTGGCAATGAGTCATCTAACTCGAAAAAGAAGAGCTCTGCTCGAAGATGACGAGATAAGAGGTGAAGGCTTGGTGATCCTGCCATCGTCTTGCAAGCGGTTTGTCTGACATGCTCCATCTTGTTTACGTCATCCAACAACGGTTCCTTCTCCTCAAATTCAATATCAAACCTAAAGAAATTCGTGCGATCACCGGCTTTCTGGTGACCCAAAAGGTGGTTCCAAGCCGTCTTGGAACTTGTCTGTCTCCATAGAGCCCTCGAAAGCCTAAAGGGAAATTTGTCAACCAGAATACTTGAAGACTCGCCTTCGGGGTTCGAAGAAGAGGAGCCCGTTCCAAGAGAGACTACAATGCTGGGCTCGGCTGCGTCCGGGCTCAAAGCAATAGCCTCGCGAATTGCAATGGAAGCGGGGTTGTTGAATGCGAGGCCACCATCCTGAAAAGTTCCAAGATCGCCAATACGTCTTGGTTTGAAGTAACTGCATTCTCGTCAATTCAACTCCCAGACGTAGATAGCGGCTGCACTTACAACGGCGCTGCTGTTGCGCATCGCAAGCTGCCAAGATTTAGTCCTTAGTCGTAGAAGCTGGGCAAAACTCACTCACACTTCCCACCACTTAACCTGCTGATGTCCGTCATCTGAGCTCAGATGGCAGTAGTCTATTCAAGGTTAGCGTTCGTAGCCTGGATTCAGTTCTTGACTCACCAAGATTGCAGGGCCGCCTGCCCACCCCGTTGTAGTTTGTGGCGATATAAACACTACCATCACGGGCATTCGTCAGTGTGATACCTACCTGGGACCCCATTTCCGTGGCCGCAGAAACGTCCGTAATGGACCTTTCACGGCCGTAGGTATTCATGAGTAGCTCTTCCAAACCATCGGCCGGGTATTTGCGGTCGACCAGCACTGCGTAGATGAAGCAGAACAACCGAGTCACACTAGAGATCACCGGAATCCTCGAGAGTAGGCGTAGGATATGGGAACCTCGAGTGTCGAAGGCTTTTCCAGCAAACCTCTTGAGATGAGACATGCAGTCATCTACACTCCAGCCTAAAATGTCAAGACTTATCACGCTTAAGCCACCTTTAAACCAGTCAGTATATCCCCGTTTACATCTCTCCCCCATGCAATGGTGTTACCTGAGCTGGTGCCAAACATAATATCAAAATTCCTCTGTACGTCGTAATGAGGAATGCCAATCGCATCTTGGATTGTCTTGAGAAACCCAATTGGGGCTGCCCCACGAATCCCACCGCCATCGATGCTCAATACTCGAGCTCGACAGGTATCTGGAGCTAAGCGAATAGAGAGGTTAGGTGTGGGTACCTCACAAATGTGGCACGCATCCGATTTAAAGACCCATGGATCGGAATCGTCCACGTGGTAAAACGCCCTGATACAGTTTTGGCAGACTAGGTGCCCACATTGGAGCCTGTATCGAGGCCGCCGAGTGATACAGCCCAGGCAGGTCTCATTTGAGTAGACCGATGCTAATAAAGTGCTCATGCGCGCGAGCTGCTGTCGATGCCAGTCCAGAGATGCACCAAGTGCTTGGAACTGTGCGAACTGTGTAACCATACTACTCGATATCAGTCTTACTATCTCTGAAGGGGCGAAACAGCCTTTGTATCCTGGTTTGAACTCAGAGCTGGCGCGAGAGCACGCATCCTCATACAGCTCCCGAAATACATCGTGTGGGTCGAAGACTGCATTGTGGTTAGACTTGAAAAGCATAACTTTGGATATCTTACGGTGCATCCCAGGCGGATAATGATCAATAAGTAAGCTTGAAGCAATTAGTGGTACGGCCAACTGCTTGAGTGAGCTCAAAGAAGTAAATTTCTCCAAGATGTTTGAGATATGGTGAGACAGGTCTGGAGCCACATCACGGTGTACGCGAGATGTCTTGATGAAATCAAAAGGTTCATAGGCCAGGTTTCTCGCCGCATTCGCTCCATGTTGTAGAAACTCAGCCAGATGCTGGACCGAGAAGAGGTAGTTGGACCGCCGACGAGATTGCCTACTAGTCTCCAAGGCCCTGAGAATTTCAGGCCCGAGCACTTGCCAGCGCCGGGTTAACCTGCACCTTCTACTTCTTCTCTTACTCGAGAGTCTCGGGACCCCTACGATGGAAACGCCACTGAAACTATCATTCAAATCTCTGAAATGATGAGTCTCCAAGCACCGTTCCAATTCAATACGATGCTGTTGCTTATCTTCTTGGTTTACCACAAGAAGTATTCGCGGTCGTACAGGGCTTTTCGACGGCGGTCCTTTCTCCAGCCACGCTATGACCCGCCTCAACGAAGCTTGAAACCCACCGATATCTTCCACAAATACACAGATAACATCTGCGAATGGAAGCAAAGCCTTGTGAAAGAGATGATCGTGGACCTCGCTCACTTCACTGGGCATTGAGTTTTCCATGAATGTGTGGACCGTAACCTCATGACACAGACGACCTCTGGGAGAGGATGGCCTACTCTGGGATTTTGGTATATCCGTGTCTACGATCACGAAAGGCCTCTGGAGGTATTCTTTGAATGAGGATACGAGAAGGTGAATTTCACCGCTCGCCCGTGCGCGGACTGGCTCATTCTGAAAGAGTAGTTTTCTGAAAGCTGCTTGCTTGGACTGGTTCCCGACGAGCATCAAGACGCCAGTAGTATCAACGTCAGGGTCGTCAAAGTCTCGCAGAATGCGTTGGGGTCGATCTGTAACGTCCAGACCAGATTCTGGTCCTCTAACCCAAGGTTTAAGCCAGCATGTATGCCTGCACCTGCTCATGTTAATTGACCGGTATGAGAACTTTGTAGAAGCAGGCATGCAGTTTAAGTACTCGTTACCTCGCTACTGCGTCCATTTGATATTGTCCAAGCCTGGCTGGTCTCTGCCATTGATTATTCAGTGGCCAGTGGCGGTCGAGTCTTGGATAGTGGATTGCGGTCCAAATCAGCCATCACAACGACTAATCCTATCCGAAGAAGGAACCGGCTTCACATCTTTACTTTCGAGGTTTTTGGATGTTCGAAACTAGCCAATAGTACACTCGGACTAGCGTCAGTTCATCACGTACAGAGAAGATACAAAGCGGTTACGTTCGAGTTCGACTTTTTACACGTGAACTCTCCAGGGTAATTGTACTAATTGATATGCTGCAAACTTCAGAGAATGGTACTTCCGGCTGTCTTATGCGACTTTCACTAATACGCCAGGTCCAGGGTAAGTCAGCGTATCAGATCATTACAATGAAGGGGAAGTTCAAAGGCTTCGGTTAGCTTGAAGAGATGGTTTCAATTAAGCATAATCCCCTTCTACCTGCACTGTGAATGTAGACGGTGCACAAGTCGTCACTTAAAAATTGGGAACTAAGCCCGCACACTCATAGCTAAGGCTCTAAATTATTCTGTATCTCTTTCCGTATTTCCTGCCTACTTTAACTGCTACACGAGGAAGACGAATGAAATGCTTATTCATGCATACCTATCGCCATCTTTACCTCTCGCATCCCAGGTATTATGGGTAGGTGACCTAGCTCAGAGCTGTACGTATCATCCTTCGTAGTGATACTTCTCGCCTAAAAGAGGCTTTTCGTCACTTGTTTTATCCTAAAGTCATACTGTATCGCAAGTATCGTTTGAGATCGGAATATTATAGTTTGGGAGATATCTCCCGGTATATGATTCCTTGACAACCACTAGAAGGCTTTACAATCTGCCGAGCTGTCCCGACTATGTTATAGACAAGGTAATGGGTCAATCACAGATATATTTTGGAATTTATAGCATGGCTACCTCAAACTAGATATCGATGACCCAACGTTGACCCTTGTAATAATGGTTGGCTTGATGATTCCGTCAGTGGGCCAACACCTTCTGCGTAGGGAGTGCTGTAGCCTCTGTAGCAGTTCCTATTGTCTGAAGTGGAGTTGTTCGCTCTTGCTTGTTCAAGTGTAAGAACTGGGAGCCGCCTTTGAACCACGAAGCCGGAGCAATGGCGGACTTGTATGGTACCGTGTACGTCCTGCCCACATCAACGGACCTTACGTCGCCCAATGAATTCAATTGTCTGATCTCCCCGTATCCAGATATGTTAAGCGCGTGACACACTTCCCATAAGTCGTCGCTCGAGCCAGCAATCCAGAGTCCGTATGATTGCGCATGAGTGGCTTCTGCAAGAGCTAGAAGAATAAGCCAAGCTGACCCCTTCATAATTGCTTCGAGGGAGAATCTAGTTGATACAGTTTCATATGAGTGAATCGCTGGCTATTGCGTTTATCTCAGTCAGAGAAAGTTTCGGTTTAATAACAGTCCACGGTGGAGAAGACACTAACGAAAGGACTTCAAAAGGCTAAATCTGGACTATTCTATGATGGCATCTAAGCACGGCAACTTTGACGCAGCGCTTTGTTTTATCTTTCTTCAAGTTTGAAATAAGTATCATGTTTCGACATACTGCATTCAACATAACAATCCTTCATCGTACTGTATTTGTCCGCGCTGCTCTAAGGAGAGAATGACTGCCGTAACTTGTGAACATAAACATGGGGTAGCTTCAATCTACAAGAATGTCACTTCTATGAGTTGCTCCCACTATAGCTCGCGCTTCCTCAAGCATTACGAAGTGAGTTCTCTTTACACAGTGTGATTGTCATACTTCTTCCGCGTCTTCATACTGTACTTAGTCGGTTTCGTGATGATCATAAGATTATGACGGGTGGTCGGTTTGCTAGTTTCGTCTGAATAGGGCCATAACGAAAATTGATCTGCGACTCCCATCTAGCCGTCCGTGGGAGGCCATCTGGAGGTGCGTGCCGAGTCGCTGCCGCGGAACATGGGCTGGATGCGTGCGATCTAGGTCGCCGACATAGCAAGGCCGGTGAGCTCCGCAGCCTCATCTGCCCGTTGGGATAAAAAGGGCGGGCGCGTACAACACGGCGACACCCGGCCGGCCAGTTGAGGACCTTTTCGAGTAGCCCCCAGCTGATACCCGCGTCCTCAAATGGCTACCGGCAGCGGGAGTTTTTGAGGAGGGAACCGGTTCAAATACTTGCATTCAGACTGACTCAACTCTTCAAAGGTGAGGCCGTCTGAAGGCGTCAATTCCGCTGCTTTGTCGGCCTTGTTCACCCGCCATAGGTCAGTCCGAGACTCCCGCGGCGAGCATGCTTGACGTGCAGGAGTTGCTGCTCGCTCGGACAACTAAAATGTACTAGACTCTGAATTATTTTCATACGAGGCTGTACCTGCCGAATGCCTGTACAGGTTTGACGTAATTGCGCTCAAGGCCGTCTTTTGTTGGCTCCTGGAAATGGTGTAATGTGAACGCGCACTTGGGGCGCGTGACGCGAACGCGTCGCGTCAACCACTTGTCACTGACTGCACTTGTTGCCGTGCCCCACGCAGGGGTAGTGTGAGCCAACAACGTGTCAAGGGCAGGGTGTATCTCCAGCAGCCCCACTCTTCCACGGTCAAGAGTTCAGGGGGAAGGGGCTCCTGAATTTGGCCCTGCGAAGAGATTACTCTGTAGCTTCCTGTAGCATGTCTCCCCATGTGCGAGGAAAGTCGTTACTTCTGCCGCTTTCTTGTTAGTACGTCGCCTGATAGCGAATCCTAAGCTCTCCCTCAGGGCAAGGCGGATCGGCGCTGCCGCAGTTGGGCCTCAGCTGCGCAAGGCAAACTGTGCGAACTAGATTAGTGCCTAGAAAGAAGGCAGCTTGCACCCTGGTGAGCTTCAACATACGGCTCAACGACCGCTGGCCCTCATAAGGGCTGCACTGTCCCTTTTCACGAACCGTCTTCCTAGCTCCCTTTGCACCGTCGTCCCACTGGCCCGTTGTGCTGCGTTATACTCCCTCCATCCGCGGCCTCCGCAGTTCTTCCCACCCAGCCCGGACGCTGACGACAGAGCGCTCAGTGGAAACCAAATTCGCGATTTTTCTTTACAGAGCATGGACAGCGTCATAGCCAGACGGGCTGGCTACTTCTGGAACCGAGATCGCCAGGATAAAAAGCGAGGATCGACTACGTTGACATGCCCTCAACGCAACGCCGAGCTTCGGAATCTCGAATCCTGGCGAGATCACGTCACGTCGGACTTACAACACCAGCAACGGCAGCTGACGAAGCATGAGGTAGACAAGACATTCAGTCAAATGATTCAGACGTATAGGCCCTCTTCCTACTGCTGTGGCTTTGTGCTGATACTTGTTGCTGCAGATCGACCAAAGCTAAATCTTCACGAAGTACACGCAAGCGGTGTGCTGGAGACGCCTCCGCGTCCAGCAACGTTGCCGAGCCTGGTTATGACGCTCGTAGGACTAAGCGCGGTCGTCTAACACCCGCAGGCCCTCAGACACCATCACGCTCCTCCCATAACCGAAGTCGAGCCCGGGACGACTATGACCATGGAAAACCTCACAAAAGCACGTCCAGGCGGCAGCTCTGGGTACAGGAAGATGATGCGATCCCCAAGACACCGCAAAAGCAGGCTCGGGCTGCACCCATTATCTCACAGACACAAGCACCACCGAGCAAGAAGTCAACTGCTGTGCCTCAGAGTTCACCTCAGCCCCGAAAAGATGGCGACTTCACATCTGTCATGATCCCTCAGCCAGAGACTCGACCCATCTCCCAAGATCAACTAGTTGCTGAGGTATATGGTATATATGCCAGTCTCATCATGGTTGAAACAAGATGCATAGAAGTCGGCAACGCCCGATTGACCAACGTCGAGTCCGGCCCTCAACTCAATAACAATCAGTGGCAAGCCCTGGTCGCTCTGCATAGCACACTATTGAACGAGCATCACGACTTCTTCCTTGCCAGTCAACATCCATCTGCCAGCCCTGCCTTGCGGCGACTGGCATCTGATTGTGGGATGCTTGCTCGTGTGTGGTGCCATGGTATCCACCCGTTCCTTGAGCTACTGAGACACGGGCTCCCTGATTCTCTGGAACACATGATTAACTTTTTATATCGGGCATATAGTACTGTCTCTAGCTTGTACGAGGCGGTGCCTGTCTTTCAAGATGCGTGGATCGAGTACTTGGGAGATTTGGGTCGATACAGAATGGCTATCGAGGACCACTGTAGCCAGGATCGTGAGACTTGGGCCGGCGTGAGCCGCTATTGGTACAGCAAGGCTTCGGATCAGTCTCCTGCTACTGGCAGACTTTACCATCACCTGGCAATTCTGGCTCGCCCCAACGCCTTGCAGCAGCTCTTCTACTACACCAAGTCGCTTTGTGGCCCAATCCCCTTTCCGGGTGCGCGAGAGAGCATCATGACTCTCTTGGGCCCGGCATTAAGCGGGAGGCCGAACCGCTTGGCGGCAATTGATGCAGAGTTTTTGAGAGTCCATGACATACTGTTTTTCGGAAAGTCCAAGGAGAAGTTGCAGGAATCGATGGACAAATTTATTAAGCAACTCGACCCCCATATAGGACGCGTGGCGGAGCAGTGGTTAGACGCAGGGTGAGTATCTGACAATATACTTGTATTCACATTTTAGGGGATTTTCTGACTGAACCAGATATCATATCGGCATTTCTCTTGGCTGCTCTCTTCTGGGCTATGGCGCCGAGTCCAATGTGCTCATGCGAGCCATGTCACAGAAGCCCGAAGAGATAGACGTTGCCGCAGAGGCGAATCTGGATGAGACGTTCAAGCAAGCCCTTGGCTTCACGGTGCGGACCACCGAGACGGTGATGCAGCGGTGGGGAGATACCAACACGCTGCCATTCCTACACACCATGATGGTGTTCGTGAATCATATGACACAATTCCCAGCCGCGATTTCTCACATCGAAGGGATGTTTCCGTGGAAACGGACATCATTGATGCTGAACTTCGTACTGAATTCTCTTGAGCTCGAATATGAAGTCCGCTCTGACTTCCGCTTTCCGGAAAACAACCAGCTTCCCCGGCCTCTGCCCGAGGATTTTGCCATGCGTGGTCTAATCTACACAGAGGATTACTACCCTCATGGGTGGTTTGACAACGGGAATATTGAAGGGCGCGAGAGATACTTGGAGCTGGGGTCTATGACACGGGAGCGAAAGAATCGTCTCATTACCCTTGGCTATAGGATTGCAGCATCGGGACGTTGGCTCATCTGGAATGAAGAAGCCCGTTGCTTCACAGTTCCAAAAAAGTATGATAGCACCGTCGAAGATCCTCCCGAGCCAATCAGAGATGTTGTGAGGACCAACAGCGACAGCCCCCAAAGCAAGACATTTCATCCGGGCCCGCAGTATAGGTTGAAGCTCATCTGTGTGAGGCTCAGGATGGCCCAAAACGTGAGTAGTGATACCCTAGCTCGTGAATACTATCGCTAACCTCCTTTACTGGCAGGAGGACCTTTATTTAATTTATTGTTTAATCTTTTCCTGTGTAGCTTACCTGGAAAGGAAAGGCCACCTCAAAATCCACGAGGCCATCGACGAACTACCAAGGTTTTGGAAAACCCTTGATGGGTCGGGAAAGCTCGACGACACTAATTCTAGCTGTGTGTTTGGATGCGCTTATATGGCAATGGGCATCGAGCTTAAACTCAAGGGTAAAAGTGACCTCGCTGCTTCCTACGAGGCTGAAGCCAAGGCATGTTTCGAGAAGGCCCTCCGCGACAGCTCACAATATGCAGTTCGAGTATCAACGCCTGGAATCACCCTCAATGAGAATGTGGGAGACGAGGCTTGGTCGCAGCTAGAGGAGTGGTTGAGGAACTACAGCTCGTGGTTTGTGAGTCGTTGGAGCAGTTGACTTCGTGAGCCTGAAAGCTGCCGCTTTCCTGGACTAGGAAGATCGACGGCGCGTTTGGTCGAAGCGAGAACCTGGCGCGTTATTAGTCAATAACTCTTTGGCGAGGTTATGCTTGCCTGGTCGCCTCCTGAGACAGCAGACAGATCGCGTTCCGGATTGCTTGAGGCCGACTCGATAGTCCCAGGCTTTCGGTGACTTTGGTCACCTCCAGAAGGCATCTTCTGGTCGCACCATAGAACTCTCATGATATGCCAATTCACTCTTTTACATACACGCGACTGTGAAATATTTCGATTGCCACGAAGATAGACTAATGTTCGATTGATAACTGTTGGATGAAGCCTCAGGGCATTTTCAGAACACACAGTCCAAATCTACTGTGATATTGTACGGCAGTACGAACCCAGGTGTATAACACCGTCCTTTGCCGGTGTTTTCTGGACACGTTACAATCAAAATTGGGACGAGTATATGGACTCAAGCAAATTTTAAAGAGTGTCTAAAGCGTTCGGTAGGGTGGGTGGATGCATACCCACTTAACGAGGGCTCACAAAGTCCGTACCTTTGTGGTTCAGATACCATGCAAGTATATTTACTGCAGTCGGTCCTAGTCCTCTCCTTTCCTCAGAACTAGTGCGGCCTGGAGGGCATATACCACAAATCTCGTTAACTGGTGGAACTTTGTACGCAACCTGCCAGAGTTGTTGTCTAACAGCCTCTCTCACTGCAGTGATTGAATCATCGAGTTCTAGGCACCTTTTCTCTTTCGATCTTGAAAATTGCTCGGTAGATTGGTACATACTCAAAGTCCAAGCTTCGTCGCCCCTGAACATAATCAACAACCAGCCACAGATCAAACCGCAGATCTGGATACAGTTGCAGACATGAACTCGACTTGCGATACCGCCGTGAGCCTGGCGCCACCTTCCGAAGAGTCTTTCCCTTGTGATTTGACAGAAGTAAGGCACCTAAATTCGCTCTATATCATAGCTTTTCAGTTAATAACTTGACTGCCCACTTTAGCCGAATGCTTTGGAGTTCGACCGCGGCTCTGATTTTTCATACACTGATTCTGCATCGACCTATGGCCTCGGAGAGGATTGGGTTCTATTTCCAGACTTCATGGGGCTGTGCGAGCAAGATGAGGACTTGGTGGTGATAGGACCGCATCCCTGCGACACCGTTCATGCCCTCAGCTTTTCGGGAGCCAGCGATAAGTGGATGCGGAATATTGAGAAACATGTGCAGAGGAGTTCGATTGAAAGACGTTCAGAAACCAGAAACGGCAAGATCAAGCGTCCTCTGAACGCTTTCATCCTCTATCGCATGGCCTTTCGCGATGTGGCTGAGCAGCTATATGCCACTAAAGACCAGAAGCGTGTGTCAAAGATCTGCGGCGAGAGCTGGCTCCAAGAAACCAAGGAGCTACGCGCGTGGTTTCGACTGCAAGCTCTCACGGAGAAAGAAAACTGTAGAAAGGCTTGGGAAGTAAGCGAAGGGCTACTTTGTTCTGAATCAGCGACAACAGAGTAGAATGTGCGCCTGCTATACTGTGTCATCGAGGGCCATGATGCGGCTTCAATATGAAGAGCTGTGAGATATAAATTTCTTTCACTGTTCACCGGGCAATCTCTATGTAGGATTAAGAGTCTGCGAATTGGGCAATGGCACATGTCCCAGTACCACATGGAGCTATGACACTAGTGAATGCAAGAAAGCCCGTAACAAACAAAATGTCGTACAACACCTAGGTACGCACGCGGGGTTCTATCTTGCATCACTGTCCGTACCGTTTGTATGGTTCTCATCCTTTCTTTTCCTGACTGATTTCTCACAACATATGTTGGCTAACTCTGAATCAGAATTGCTCAAATTTGAGTGGTGATACGAGACGTGGCATTGGGTATCATGCTTCTACAACTAATCTTGCTGTGCTCCACCTACTGCGTTGCCCTAGACTATGTAATAACTAGACAGTTAGGGAATTGCTGTTACCATTGCTGTCACTAACGATGAACACTCATTGAACTATATTATGAAGCTATAAACTCCTAGATGTTATCTCTCCATATCCGCTTCCCATCCAGTCTTCATGGCGGATTCCGTTCAACCAGAACCAGAGGTCAGTTTGTACCAGCGTGCAGAATAGGCTCCCATTCTCCCGCCAGCATAGTCCCATCCTGGTCGCTTTTCCTTTGTGCGCTTACAATAACTGCGTGTTGTTGCAATGGCGCTGACAGTGGCAATTCGTTAGCGGCAATTAGGGTGTAGTTCATATTGGTCGGTAGCGGAGGGCTCTAGGTGGCTCTCAGTCTGTTTCGTTGACATAAGGGCGGCTGCATGGGAGATGGAGCCCTGATTTCTTCACTATGCACTGCTTGTGGCCTAGAGCTTAACAAGATCTAGTTTCGAAAAGTCTGGAGGGTTTCTTCCATATGATACGTGCCCTTTACTGTCTAGAAATGCTCCGTGGTTGGAGATTGGAACGTGTTTCGTGTACCGTTTCGTTTGTCGGATCTCATCATCACTGATACCAAGGCTATCTTTGGGAATCCATACAACAGGCCGCCGAGCGCGGAGTGCACCGTGCTGAAAAGCAGTATAAATGAGCTTATCTCTTTGGTGTTGAGGTACTTCTTCTAGCCCGGAAGGAAGCCCCCGAAGAGTGAGCTTGCCATACTCTGGCTAACCTTCCTCCCCATTCTGAGTCGACTCTTTGCTCCTGTTTCTTGACTGTGATTGGCATTGCTCACGTTGCCCATGGGATTCGAGAGGGAATTATCGGTCCCATCCCCCTGGAGCATTTCATGTTGGCAAACTGCCTCGTTTGCCTCGTCTCTTAGCGAGATAGGTAGAAACCGAAAAAGGGGTTCAAATGCTTTATTAAGGAAAACTTGATAAAGGGCTGTCAAGATCAAAAGCAAGACCATGATAACGCCATGTGCTGTACAAGCGGGCCTCCCCGCCTCATCTTTTACGATGAAGAACAGGCCAGCAATAGAAAGCTCCATCACATACAGTCCGGTAAGAGTCTGGTTGATTGCTCGAGGGTAGAGCACACCACCCGTGTCGTGATCGAATCGGTAGACGTAAATCGTGGCGTATCGCTGAGCTAGCCAGAGGAGGCCAAAAGTAAGAATAGCGAACACAGATATGAGAGGAGATATGATGCAATAGATAAGAGCAATACATTCAAAGTTGGTGTATACCGGGAAAACAGCACCCCATTTGACCGAATTTAACGTCGTATTTCGAGACCATTTGTCACGTGGGGTCGAGTCAAGCGCAGGAGCAATGATGTACCACGTGATGAGGCTTCCTACTTGAAGGAGAGTTGCGGAACTAGTTGAAAGAGATTGGAGGATCATGTACGAGAAAAAATAGTTGGCTGCTTTCGGTAGGTTTCTGGCAAGGATGTCAAGGACATCGCTCGCTTTTTGCAACTCCTTCATGTTCGTGGCAAGCTCACCGACCGAGGAGGTGAAGAAAGAAGCGATAGAAACAACCAAAAACACTTGTATGAACAGGAAAGCAAAGTAAAACTTTTGGACAAATTCGTTCTTCATAGAGTGAGACTTAGCACCTTTAAAATCTGCCAGACTGTCGAGAAACAATGGAGAAGAAAGAGAAAGCCTGCCAGCAAACTAGCAGGCAGCAGGCCTGAAAATGCCTGAACGACCCTTCTGAGCCCTTCTCTCTTTTCTACAAAAGAAAACCACTCATACCCTTGAATGAGCTGGTCAACCTGGCTAAGCGCTCCGGTCCAGGCTACTGGGATCGACCAAAGGGAGATCATGAGGAATAAAAGCCCTGAGGTAGTCACAGTACGTAGTCTTCGCCCCAGTAAGTCACCGCCATATTGGCCCAGAGGATATCTTTCGGGCAGATCCCGACGATCCTGGAGGTCATCCGTTCTGGAAGGTGGTGTATTGTACTCTGACAAGCCATATGGGCGGCGATCTGGGAGTTGAATTGAATGAATGCTGAGTCCAGAAGGGGGAATAGCTTCTCATGCTTTTGATCTTCCTCTATCTCCATGTTAAGGCGTGCCAGCTCTCTCCGACACCACGATATGGTGTCTACCTTTCGGGTGAATGGTGCGATCCCGGGAAGCCACCATATGCCGAACAGTGGGAGTCGATGGGTGGGGCGGTCGTTTTTACCCAGGTATTTTTGCCACTTGCCTTCCCAATTCTTGTCAAGCTCATGACTGCAGGCTTCAGTGTACTCAAACCTCCCTACGGGTTTTTGGCCACTGAGCCCCAGAACTCTTGGAAGTTTCCCCATGAACCTCCACAGGGAAATGTTTGATTCAGTCGTTACTTTAATACTCGAGGGACTCCTGCTTAGACACGTATTTCCTCGATCATGATCCGATAATTTTGGTTGTGAGACAGGCGTGGCAGAGCTGCCGTAGGGTGGCTTCCAAAACTGCCACCACTTCGCCACGTATGAGACTCTCGAGGGACCAGGTTCCTGCTCCGGGTTCTCAATCATCGAGTTTTGTGACGTATTCAATACACTCTGATCTTGCTCGATCCAGCTGTGTTCTTCGGAGCAGTCATTTACATACGCTTGGGCAAGCGGAGAGAACCCATTAGTCCTCGCCGCCATCTTTTCCATTCGGATGCCAGCTCTACTAGCTGCTCGAACCGCTTGACTAATTTCGGCCAAGTGTGTTTCCTCAATTGCGACCTGTTCAGAATTTTTGATCTCTTGGTTTGGTATGGATACGCCATTCGAGCACCTCGCATTGGATGCTATCTTAGCAGATCCCTCCTGTGCAGCTGAGCGATGAATTCTGCGAACGAAACATGCGGCACCGGGATGGCTTTGCAGGTAAACACCGTTTGTTTCAGAGCCGTCTGCCTTTTTCATTCTGACCATTTGCCTTTGTGACTTTTGACCATTCCGGCCATCGCATGATGTTTGATCCTGTCTGCTCATGGTATCTAGTCCCGAATTTTTCCTCGGTCCTGTTTCCGCAGTCTTGCCTCGCTTATATTGGGCCTTGTGAACGGATTTGATCAAATCAGTTTCGGCGGCCTCGAGCCTGCGATGGACCGCATCGCGGTGGGCAATCTTGCGAAGCAAGGATGACAAGTCTCTGTTGACCCATACTTTCTTCACTCCGTCATGGAACATGCGGAACAGATCCTTGAGTGCCTCCTCAGTACGCCACTTCTCGGGTATTGAACTGACCAGAATAGTGGTAGTTGAGGGCTTCAATCGGTGATCGGCGCTTGTGAGATGATCTTGTCGTACTTTGATGTAGACACGCATCTCCAGGAAGAACACGAAGCAAACCCATGCGACTACGAGCACCGACATCGCCAAATGTGCCCCATACCGATTGGTGTTACTTGCTTTGACATTCCCCCAAGCCAATGTGTCCAGGCCGGTGACCGGGGCAAGGTCAAGATGGGTATTGCTTTGCCCGTCAGAGTTGAGTTGCCGGCCGCGCCCATCGACGTAATTGAGAGGGACTAACACTGGTATCACTACTCCCGCGATTGGAATGAAGATGACGAGCAAGGTCTTCAAATAGCGCAGGAACAAATAGGCGTCAAGCCCGCATTTGCGTATGACCTCCTGGTCGCTGACATTCCATAGCCCACGAAGAAGTTGGATGAGGCCACCGTTCGGCGAATCTGTTTGCTCACACCGAGGGACTAAATACGTTTTGGGCTTGCTGCTGGCCAGGTTAGTAAGAGATAGTAATTGAGGATCGCTGACCTAACAAAATACGAGCAAGTTTGTTTCTCAGAAGGAGAAATAGAAGTAGTTGGAAGGCAAAGATTGCGGAACCGCTGCTCACCGCAGTAAGGAAGCTGACAATGCCGATGCCTTGATCCTTTTGAGCGCCACCGGGTAGTTTACTGCTCTCCGCCCTCGCAAACAGAGAGTCGCGGAAAGAAAACGCCGCTGCCGTGTCTGTTATGCCCATGATGCTAGTGGCTAATACCACGTTCGGGATGATTAATGTGCGATAGCGTAGTGTGCGTGACATGGTAGAACTGGAGTGTAGCTGTAAAAGTGTAGAATAGTCACAGACTCCAATCTTGTCCCTCATTGGCCATGATTCACTATCCTCGGAACCGATCGGGGACCGAGTCTGAATCATGCGCTCAGCGTCGCTTGAATATTCAGCTGAAGGTAGGAGGCCGTTTTGATCCCAAACCTAAGGACTATATCACATTGAAGGATGAGGGAGAACCATGCACAGTACTATATAGAGCCAGGTTGTCCCTTCTGTACCGTCACTCGTTCTGCTCGCAGAAGTCCTTTTTCGATTGGCTAGTTTCGGCGTTGAGTTTTGCCCACGGCCACTTGGGTCCTTAAATACGGTTATTTCGAAAGAGGTCCCCTTCGGATGGATATTCACTCTGTGAGCTGCCAAATGGCAGTGTCTCTTCCACGCCCAGCCTCTAGCGACTAGGGTCTAGCTCCTCTGAGCTGGCCGTTTTGGAGGGTCGTTTCCCACAAGCAAAACGGCGTGGCAATTCTCCGCAGTTTTACCAATGTGTAACAGGCAGCCCTGAGTATGGAGATGCTCCCCTGTGGCCTGGTTATCTTTTGTTTGGCGCCTTGTTGCCTGACTCAGATGTAGTCTCGGGGCAGCCTTAGTCATACAATGTGGTACTGTGAGATCGTTACTGGGATGTCTAGGGAACGGAATGGTAATTATGTTACGGGTTAGTCACCCGAACAGCGCTATAAGCCCCTATAGGCAGTTGAAGCACCTTCTGTAATTGCTACAATAACGATTATGGCCCAATCTTTTGCCCCGTGGCGCAACGGCTTAGGTGCCTGCAGCTGTAACTGCCGTTACAAGTTAGCTTTAATTGATCAGATGCTTTGTTGTGTTTTAATTCAATGTTGAGCATTGATGGGTTGGGAGTCTCGAACCACTTATTTGTCTGATCCACTCGCTTATTGCACACATTATCATGTTTATATTTAGTCGATATGTGTTGAATATATGGGGTGTCACGTGTGGGACAAGGAGCTTAAGATTAAAAGCTGGTCCTTCAGGGCGCAAATACTTAACGTGAACACCAACACAACACGAGTACACTGATTCAACCAATGGACCGAATACACGTACTGTCTGACAATATGCACCATCTTCTCTATACGCCTCTCTATAGACCTACCACACCCACATGGTTTCGTGCACACCGCATAGCCTCGACGAGGCTTTGGGCGCTCCACGATCCAAAGCGGCGTTAAATAGCCACTTACCTACCTGTGTTCCTCATGTGCGGTTTTGAAGCGCCTCACGCTTCCGTATGGTGTTAACTATACATCTCTATATCTCTTTGCTCTACTCCACTGGCGGACCTAGCCCTCGCAGGGAAAAAAAAAAAGGAGATCTCCACTATACCGGTACTATTTACCTCCAGCATTTCTCTCTTTGAGGATTAACAGTCTGTATGCACGAGCAAGAAGAGGGTAAGAAGAGAAGAGAAAAGAAAAGAAGATGGAAAGTTGGATAGATGGGAAAGTAGTCCAAGCTAGGGGTGAACATAAATTTATTTCAAACCAGGATCCAGACCCATGGCGTCCTTTCCCTCACGTCGAGTCTTAGAGCTCCCCAGCGCCAGGAAACCCGCAGTAACGTAGCCAGCGAGAAATTGTCTTCAAGCACAGCCGCACGAATAGTGTAGTTTGAGGACCCACAGGTGTTTTGGTGTTCGCAGTTATTGATTCCTCATAAGGAGCCAAGAAATCAATTTTTCGTTGTCAATTCGTCGTGTGATTCTGGAGCAGAGGGAAGTTCCGATGGCCACGCAGTGGTTTGCCGTTCGAAAATGTTAAGTAGTTAGTTATTAATGACACGGCTCGATTGGTAGTTCGCGTCTTGTCTTAAGGGTGATGCCCTTGCGAAAAAGCAAGTAGCTTGGATATTATGTGCCCACGTGGACGCCACATGTCCGAACTTCTAGGCCTCGAGCACTGGTCAAAGCTGTTCTAAGGCACCTTCAGGCCATTCAAAATCTTCTTGTGTGAAATAGTCCGTGACAACATCGGCGAAATAAGCCATGTCTTGCTCCAACTCCCATGTTGGGGAGACGCGGTCTTTCCACTTGACGGCAAGATAGCACTGCCCGTTGCTTAACTCACAATGTCCTACGATGGTTTGAAGTTTGTATTCTGGCTCCAGCGAACTGAAGCGTGACGGCTGAATCCAGTCCTGCCACATCCTGAGACCTGCTCCATCGTCGAATACCCAGAGAAGGCATTCGGTACTCGGCCAGTCCCAAGACTCACCGTCCCGAGTCTCTGCGCGAACACCGTAAAAGGTCCAGCCATCCACCTCGGTGGTAACAAGAACTTCCATTAAAATGACATGAGCCGACCAAGGAGTTTCTATTGACACCCCTTTGTCAAGGCTTCGCCGATGGACTGGGACTATCATCGTCCTTAATTGCACATGCACAACTTGGCTATGGCTAAAAACGTGGTGAAGATGGCGAGCCAATAGAATGTTTATACGGAGCCTCAGGTTAAAGAGTGTGAGGAATGAGTCGGGACGTGCTATATATAGGATTTTCATACCCCCAATTACCCTGCAATGGCAGAGCAATATGGAACGTCTACGGGTTGACTGCAGTGGTCAACTTCGGCCCTTCAACAAGGGCGAAGGTCCAATATGGCTCCACTCGAGGCTAGACTGACCGCATGATAGTGTAGACACAGAGCAAGAGTAATTCTACTCAAAAGGACACATCTAACGAAGGCCGGAGCGAAGAGACAGAAAAGACGGGTTCCTCATAGTCGTCGGACAAAACTCGACCGGGAAGTCCAGAAATGTAAGGTGTTCTACGAGGGGGATAGACTGAAGAATATCGTCCAAAAGCATTCAATGGAAGGGGATTAACACATTAGAATTAATCTCCATTACTGCAAGCAATCCAGGGCTTTGTGTCATGAGGTGGTAAGGTCTGTGACTCCGCTAGTCGACTACTCGTGACAGAGGAATCAACCATCCGACTGCAGTGACTCCAATATCGGCCCTCGAAGCGGTAGACGCAGTGCACCTGATGTTGGTACTCGAGCTTCAATATGACAATGCTTGACGATGCCCTTATACGGCGTTGCCGCCGCCATTCCACATAGGTACAGTGGTCTTGGGATATGCATGAACGAATGACAGGATGGTATCAGTGTAGCTCACAAGCGACGCCAAATCGGCAATGAACACACAGGGCATGGATAGGTATGGATGAGAAGGGGCGAGGTTGAGAAGGCATGATCGTATTCATCCACGCGAACGCCAAGCCTCAGTTTGGAGGCAAAAGGCGAACGGAATCGGACATCTTCTCCTTGACACTGTAAGTTCACAAAACAGGGAAAGGTCTGGAGAGCACACTGATTCTAATAGCCCATGCATCAAAATATCATTAATTACATATATTAATCCATACTACGTATTGTTATATATTGTAGTGTAAATAGCTACCCGTAGGACAAAGGTAGACCGTCGGTGAATGGAGATGAACACCTCGACTTCAGCCATGGGTTTGCCCCTCTGCCATGTGGTCGAAACTCGATGAACGGAGGCCATGTGGGGGAAGGGGTACTGTATAAAACTAACGTGCATGATAAGCATGCCGGTCAAACAAGCTTGCCGGTCAAAAATTATCACCCTCAATCTAGAAATTAAAATAAATACACAACAAAGCATCTAATCAATTAGAACTAATTGCTATACTCTTCCCCAGACATCGCAACAACTATCTGACATGTCCTTGCGTTATGCCCGGTCTTGCCGCATGTTCCACAACGCCTTTCCTTCGGTCGCGCTGACCCTCCTTGACCACCACTTCTCGACGATTCGGCCGCTACGTGCGTATTGGCATCCATCTGATCAATTGCTTCCCTTCCTTCACCTAGAGTCATCTTCCCTCTATTCTGCAGGCGGGTTCTTTTTGCTCTGCGCCGCTTGCTAAGTACCTCATTTGACTGTCGAAGGATCTGGTTCTCAGACTTCAGTAATGCTATCTGATGCATTATTGCCTTCGTTCCTTTCGAAAATGATTCAAGTGCCTCAAGAATAGATGCCGGGGAGCTGCTCTGGTGCCTTCTAATTCGCCTTTTGAGGTATTCAGACTGAGAGCTAGCCTCAAGGACGGTCTTTGGGGTCTTTGAGACCCAAGGGTCGGGGAGGTTCGCCTCCTCCCCACAGGTGTTGGAGTCCGTAGCTGCACATCAAGCTTTGATATAATACTTTCCGGGTCTAAAGGAACAAGCCCGGCCCCTCTAAAACCTCCCTTGATATTGCTTTCTGTCATAGCGGCTTGGTGGGCGGCGTAAAACGCTGGAAAGAACTCGGTCTTTGAAATGTGGGTTATTGAGCATCTGATCAAATGCTCTATTTCCCGGCCGTAGGCTTTTTTGAGCGGTCCAAAGCACCCGACATCAAGAGGCTGGAGTAGATGAGACGAATGAGGGGGCATACAGAGCGTGATGATATTGTTCTCCTCGCAATATGCCTCGAAGTCGGCCGAGTGGTGGCTTTCATGCCCATCGAGGATCAGAAGGCGATAGCCACCGGTTGATCGGGTCTTTGTGTGCCGATCAAAGTGCTTGATCCACTCAAGGCCCGTCTCGTTGTCGGTCCAGCCATTTTTGGTCGTGACGATAGCCCAATCGCCCGGGAGGTTGCTTTCTTGGTACCAGCTGGAGAGGTGATATTGCCCGCGACCACGATAAACGGCTGGATCGCCCAGCCTTCCGCATTGATAGCCTGGATGACTGTAACCCATTCCCGATTTCCGGGCTGGACTGATTTCGGTCTTCCACGCCTTTCTGCGCCTGTGACAACCATTCCGCTTGCAATCAGACCCATCATAAAGCCAGTCTCATCAAAGTTGTAGATATCAGCAAGGTTGATACCATACTTCGCGATTATGTTCTCCACAAGCCTGAACCAATCGCGAATAATAGTCGGATCTTCGCATTTGGCTCTCTGGTAGTCGTACTTACGGAGAAAACGCGTCTTGAGGTCTTTGTGTCGCCTGACGAAGTTGGAAGCCCAGCGCTTGCCGACAGGTGGCGCGTCGCGGTCAGCGAGCAGTCGGTTGGCCATTTCTTCAACACCACGCAGTCGTGGGGGAAATCCTCGCGAATCCAAGTCGAGAATGAACTGAACAATGATCTGTTCCTCTAGATCGGATAGTTTACGAGATTTGGGGATCCAATCGCAACGAGCAGTGACGCCATTCTCTCGGTCAAAGAGAGTACTATACTTGACTTGATAGATCTTTGCGGCGCGTCGGAGACTTAATTTTGGGTCATTTCGATAGGCTTGAAGCGCAAGAAGGATATTTGCCTCATTATTTGATCGTGGCATCTTGAATGGTTGAGAATTGATTGATTAAGTAGGAAGATGAAAGGTTGAGGGATTTTTGACCGGCAAGCTTGTTTGACCGGCATGCTTATCATGCACGTTATACATCACAATAGATGAAAAAGGCAAAAAAATAATAAAAAACCGAAAAATGAATTGATTATGCGATTCAACAAGTCAACTCACCAACAGGCTTACTACGTACAAGTGTGTAAAACTCACTTGCTCGGCCAGTTCACACGCACCCTGGAATGGTTGGGTTGTTGATTTATGAGCTGTTCAGTTGACTAGGCGATGGGTGCTAGGTATGTGCGCTACGAGCTGCTGGATGGCAACGGCAGATGATGCCTGGCACACCCCGAACACGAACGATCTTCCGTCCACTTGTGTCATGCTGGAGGCACGCTTTGCTGGTCAAGCATTGGCGGGGCAGTCTTGATGTAGTTCCATCCTCGTTTTAAATGCGTCTAATTGAACATTTCGACGTAAGAAAATTTAGTGGAGCGAAAATGGATTGTGCAGTCAATCAAATGCTACCTAGTCCTTGACACCACAAGCTTTGGTCTGTGTGATGAGGTAGACTCATATATAGAAGGGCTATCACCTACATCGTTGCCACAGAACTAGACACCTCAATGTCGACTTTTTTGTGATTACGGCCTTACATTGTACGGATTTAAGAGTCGGGCGTTTCTCTGCACACACCGATGTCCAGTTCCCGCTTCTCGTGATAGTCTGACGAGTAGCTGCACTCATCGGTACACGAGGTTGATTTTCAAGAAATGCCCGTTCCCGAAAGTCACTCGGTTCAAAGTCATTACCATCCTGGGTATCTTTGTCCCTGAGTCGTATGGACGTGAGAAATGGGGGATAAAGCGGCCGCAACTTCGGCCGTATCCAGCCCCATACCATGGGGATACTAGAGGTGACAACTGCCACGAAAGATTCACGCACTGCCCAGGATGCCGCTTGTTGCGGGCCCGTAGTGGGATTCTGATTTCGTGTCCGTCGATTTAGTCAAGACTGCGTAGTTCATGGTAAAGGAAACGAGGACGAACCTTGAGAATGAGAACACATCGGAGAATACCAGCGACCATGACAAAGACGCCCCTGAGAAAAGAAGTACAAGCATGAGTTTCTTTAATTTTGTGACATTTGCTCTCCAAACAACTGGAATAGGAATGGTTATGAGATAGATGTCTGTGACAATATTGAGAGTGACGACGAGAAAGATGAGCAACTTCGAGGAGGCAGGCTGGCAGAGGTCTTGGAAATGAGGCGTTAGCAGACGTGGGTGTTCTAGAGGAAAAGAGGAACAGCTAACTAACTTCCAGGGTCTGGGTCTATTTGCCAAAGTTTGTGGAATGGCTGGCATCCGCAGAAAATGGAAGCCATGATGGCAATGTATGTAACGGCAATGAGGGCAAATCCTACGTTAATACGAGTCCGGTACGTACTCAGGCCATTCTGAAAATCCAAGTGTTAGCCTGTTCGAGATTTTTTCGGTGATGGTTAAGGTCAATTACCGTCAGTCGAATATAGAATGCACACATGGCACTCTTGATAAGCCATAGAACAGACGCATACACGGCCCAGCCTGCAATCTGAACCTTTGATCCATTGACCCTTGATTAGTTCTTGGTGTTAGCCCGTTACACTATTAACCCTAAACCTGATTTGGTTGTGTCAGGATTGTACGTGCCTCCACTTATATTCTTCGCTGCCAGGTGATAACGCGGCACGTTGTTCGTCAGTCATCGCGTTGTTGGCGAGACCGTAGAATCGGGCCCCAACTGTGTATGCGAGCACTATCTCCGTCGTGTACGGTATAATGACCAGTAGCATAAGATAGTCGTCTATCATTAAGTTCCGTATGCCCTCCTGCTTAGCGCGAGCGTATGTTCGGAGGCCGATGACGACGATACCAAGTGCAAGAAGAGTAAAAGCTTCTGCCGCGAAGGAATACAATACAGACATGGCACGCAAGATCTGGGACAAAAATTCGAGGCAATAGCAAAAAAGTGCGGGAGCAAGGCGATCGTATGAGCGGTGTTACCCACTGCGTTATTGTGATCCTTTGGAGGTCACCAACGGTGGCTCGGAGCTGATATGAGCGCCTTCTTTTCCCAGCGGAAACGGTACCTGGCTATTTGAATAAAAATGGAAAGACATTTAATGCGTGGCCCGCTGCGGTGTTTTAGCCGTTTCCTACTAATCGTTGATTTTCAGGCCATGTAGGTTGCGGAGCAAACGGTCCAAGTTGGGCCGTGAACGTTTACATCGTCACTCCTAGATCTATTTGTAGCAGATAGCCCAACAACGGAAGGATTCAGCCACCCCTATATGTGCCTTAAGTAGCCGCCACTGTTTACCTGAGAGGGACGCACTCAACCGTAGTCGCGGCTGGTTCTTGCTCTCCTCTGGAGTTGCTGTATTGGAACCTCCAGTCAGCTTCGATCACCAAACTCTGGGCGCAACTCTAGTAGAACCTTTTACAAGTCCAAGTTTGTATGTCTTTTTGGCCTTTGTGATCATCTCGATTTAGTTTGTGATGCCGCTGCTAATTTTGCTGCAAGTGCTACGCACAACAGCGCCGTTCGTCTATATCAGACAGCGCTACCCGGTCCTGAGGCCGTAATGCTAACAAAATAGTTGAGGTCGACCTCTGCGTTAGCCGTACAGGATGTTGCGAGAGCCTGTGCATGCCAATTGACTAATTGTCCAGGCAGTCCATTAGCCAATCCCTGATCCTAAATGTAACAAATATGCCAACGGATGCCGCCGGTGGTGAGGCGTACGCGCTGGGCTTGGAAAGAGGAGGAGCCAGTATATTGCGAAGAGCACTCTAGTAATTCCCGTTCGAACGGAAAGATAGTGCATTATGAGGTGGGTTGTGCTGCTGCTGGAAGCAATGCGAGATTCGTGGCGGCCAAGTTCACTCAAGCCTTGAGTTGAACGACGGCTTTGGTCATGTCCCAACTTCTTGACCATGTCCCATCTTCAAACGCGCGATATGTCTTCTTTGCGGAGAACTTCTACGTGTCGCTTAGGGTGTAATCTACAACTGGACGGAAAGTGTGTGTCATGACAGACTGCGAGCATACACAAACACGGTGGGACGTTCTGGGATTGATTCTTCGTCCATTTTCGATATCTTGACGACTCCCAGGGACCTATGGAAGAATAGAGACGCAACAAAAAGAACGGTTTAGGACGACTTACTGTATGGTTTGGCGCCGGCGGGTATTGCCCCGCCTGGCAGCCCCCATCTGTGGGCCTAAGTGTCGTAGGGTAGGCATGATTTTCACGGCCTCATGAAACTACGTTAGTAATCTAGCCAGATGCTTTAAGTAATTCTGCGGGATGGAGTAACTACCTTGCACCAGAGATAACCTCAGGCAACAACCGATCAACACACTGCTGCGCTCGTTATCGTCTACCTGACCCTTGATTCTTCTAGCACGTTCAGTGCAAGACCCTGTCATCTCACAGTTTCAGGTTAACTTTCCCAGATCGTAAACTGTAATTTTTCCTTACATCGGCTATTTTTGGCGAGAAGTGGCCCGTGCACATCGCCTCATGCGTCATGCGTTGTACTGGCCGTGTAGGACTTTCGCGGCGAGATTCGTTGCACTGGCACATAGACAGTGGCATTAACCCCAAGATGATCCAATTTCATGAGCTCAGGTCATACGAAAATAACGCTCATTGAGCACACCAATTGCTGGGGTTTTGGGTGATGCAACGCCGTATTTCTGTCCACAATATCACTTTGGCTGTTCTCTGACTACGTTTCGGCACTTACGGCACCCCCCCCCCCCGGTCCCTGCATACAGTAAGCGCCTTGTCATCGAAGAAAGTTTGTTCTTTGTTCGATTGGAACTGGACCTGAAATAGACTGTAGGCCACGCCTATAAACGGAAACCTGGACTCAGCTATAAATGTGCCTTATATTGACCTATGTCCCGCTTGCTCCTTGGATCAGCGTCAAGGCATGACCCGTACCTTGCTACAATGGAGCTACACTTCAACACCACGTTTGGGTACGCGTTGGGATTAAGTGGTTTACTTATCGCAATGGCTCTACGTCCGTTTATCCTCGGAATTGTACGATTGCTATTTCCACCAATATTCACACTTGTCTGGAAACTTCCGCTGTTTATGCGCTTGGCAAAGAGAACATCGGACTGGGTAACGGAACACCTCATCTATCGCAGTTTTTTTCGCAGTAGGAGCAGTGTGGACACCTTCAGCCGGGCTCATGCCATGTTTTTCGCTTTTTGTTTTGCGGCAAACCTTTGCTGCATTTTCTTCCAAGTGCAGAGCTGGTCAGAAGCGTGCTCTCGAGCAGGTACGCTGGCGATGATCAACATGCTTTTGCTCTATGTTGGCCCATGTTTCGGCTTCGTAGCTGACATCTTGCGCCTCCCTCTTCGAATCTACCACCAGGTACATACCAGTGCGGGCTATATGGTGGGAATATTAGCCAGTTTCCACGCTGTCGGAATGGTGGTAGCCAAAGGAGGCTTTGCGGTGAACAGTGTTCGCAATCTCTTGGCTGTTCTTGTAAAACACCTTACTACATCATCAGCCCGGTACTAACTTTTGGTAGGCTATGGGTGGAATTGGTCTTCTCTTGATGCCCATCTCCTTTGTTTCCAGGATATTGCCGTATGAGTTCCTGCTGTTCATTCACCGCACGACGTCGCTGCTGTTGGGCTATGCGATATGGCGCCACTTGCCTACTAAAGAGCTTTTCCCTCGACTTTATCTATACATCATTGGAGGGGTCCTCTTCTTAGCCATGGCTGTTCAGATGGGGATCGCCCTGTACAGAAGTCGTTGCCGGTTTCACTTAGCCGACCTGTCTTGGAGTAGCAAACCCATCATCCAAGTACTTGTCCGTCTTCAGAGTCGACTGAAGGTTGAGCCTGGGCAATACATCAATTTATGGATCCCCTCCAGCTTGCTCTCCACACTGCAAATCCACCCATTCACCGTCGCCTCTTGGTCTCCAGATGCCGCGGAAACACTGGTCGTCTTCGCCGAAATACGCAAAGGTTTCACTAGCAGCCTACGTAATAAGGTGAGATTTGGCGACTCGCAGAGTTTTGCGATGTTTACGGGGCCCCATGGATCAAGACTTCCTGTTGATAAATACGATCACGTTCTGCTGATCGCCACAGACCTTGGCATCGTAGCTCTTCTGCCGTATTTGCAATGGTTAACTCACGCACACCACGCTCATCAATTAGAAGAAGGGAAAAATAGATTCAAGTCATGTAGGAGTATACACCTTATTTGGCACTTGCGCGACTGGGGTAAGTAATCAGTTTTCGGCGTTTGCCCCTTCTAAATTGACGATTCACAGAGGTCTTCGTGGCGGTGTCCTACTTTTTGAACGTGGCTTTAGCAGAAGATGAGCTAAGAGCATCAAATGCCTGCAAGATATGCGGCACGGAGCACCGATCCATTATCAAATTAACTGTTTATGGGGAAAAAGCCACTATCGGCCAGGATGAGGGCCACGGTGCTGCTAATGCTAGAAAGCTTGCGAATAGTGTAAGAGGAGATATCCATTGGGAACCGATAGACCTACCATCAATACTGGATGAGGAACTATCATCAATACTGGATGACGAAACCGTGACTGGAGTTACTCGCGATGTTTCTAGGAAACCGTGCGCTGTCGCTGGTAAGTCAGCTAGAAAAATCACCGGGCCAAGCTGACCATCGAGATAGCGTCTGTTTCACGGAAGTTCAGGGATCAGCTTACGGATGCTGCGAGAGCAAAGTTGCCTCACATTGACCTCATGTTTACTGAGTATCAGCCTTAGGGCGGTATCACCCTATAACTTCGTGGAGAAGAGGGCTGGACTGGGTGTGTCGTGGGATCTCAAGAGTACAGTTGAATGCTCAGGAAATTCCTGCCTTCGCGCTTGCTACAAATAAACCATCTTGTGGATTCAATGGAGTTCAGCAGTGCATAAGCCCAAGGTTGATATGTCATTTGGGTCCTCCTCTGGTAGTTCAATTTGGTTGTCCTATTTTAGCCGTGCCCGTACTTTAAGCCCGTACATAAGGCCTCCACCCGTACTGAAAAGCATAGGCGAGTTGAATGCTGAATACAAATAGACAGACAGGAGGTAAAAGAAGATGCTAAAACCAGAAACAAAATGGCTACCCTATAACAGGACCTAGATCCCTACCCCAAACCGCATTTTAAGTGCAGTGCAATATGCTAGACGAATGAACAGGCCTAGGTTATTCCACCGACGCCGACTGAGGGTTTGGTTAATCCACGTCCGTCGCTTCTGAAAATGTTACCAGCCATCTCGTGGTACAGCGAACTAAATGTAAAAACATTTCGAGTGAATGTGGCTCGCCGGCTTTTGCCAAGAGCGGATGCTTCGTACAAATTACCTTGTGTTCAGAGGATGAAGACTTTGCTTACCCGAGAGATTCGCTCCATATGGCTTTGTCTAATGAAGTTGACCATTGATTTCGCTGCTATGTCCTTTGTCGAATTTTTTAGCTCCTTTGTTAGCTCAAAGAAATCGGCCACGTCCTTGGGAGGCGTCCAAATGCCGTAACTAAATTCATCGGGATTTACTTTCTCCTCGCGACCGGCTATCAGCTGCGCCGTCAACAAGCAGAGGCCCTCGCTGAGATTGTGGGATGAACGTTGGCTACAGTGTTGTTGTCCCCCTGAAGCAGTTAGCCCGGTTGCCACGTAGAATTCGTGTCGGGGTAGTTCACAGATCTTCACGTGTCCCCCATGATCAATCAATACGTTCGAACACGTCAATTCCGGGTGGCCCCAATCGTGCTGTTCCAGGTATAACAGGCCATTTGCGACCTATGCCTATTAAAATCAACTCTGGTAGAAGTATATAGTTAGAAACTGACCTGTTTCAGAATGCATGCTAGTTCTGACTCATTCAAACGCCTATTGGCAACCACTTCAGAAAGGGAAATTGGAACAAACTCAAAGGCAATCGTAAGGTCATCCCCTTCCCCATAGATTGCGAGAGCCTTGACGAAGTTTTCATGCTTGATGGATTGTACCATAGCCACTTCATCCCGGGCGTTGGGACCGGAAAGTTTCCAAAGCAGCGCGCCTTGCGTGTTCTTGGTAGATGTGGCGAGTCTTTTCTGCGCTGCGGCTATATTCTTATTGAAGCCTAGAGAGATACGAAAACATTCTCGATAATGTTCCCGTGGTGAAATCCCATCGACCTTATCTGGTGCTCGCGCACGAATTGCACCCCGCCACCAGTGAATGCGTTCTCCGGCTTGAAAGGTGGTCGTGCTTCCTCCTTATCACTTCCGTAGGGGGCGGGTTTTTGGTTATAGAAGGCACTACGCCCCGCGATGGAGCCTCTGCAATAGATGCTAGCTTGGCAGCGGATGGCGAAATTACGAATCGTGTCCGGCGCTTTCCGTCTTCGGAGTTCATTGTGTGGTGATTCTTTGGCTGCCAACAGACCCTGTGCGCAATGAGGACTAATAAAGAATAGTGGGCTTCATATATACGGCTGAAACTGGCTATTCGATGTCGCTTTTAATGAATAGAAGCGCCTCTTGCTCTGTCGGAAGCTGGCCCTCCTTGGGTGTCCAAGTTCAGTCACCTTCGATGGTCTAGATGTGGTCTTTCCTTCTTCGGCGTTTTCCCAGCCCATTTGGTTCCCAGTTTCTGTTTCATTATACGTTGAAAGCTGGCCGCTGAATACATACATTGCTCACTCCTCCCTATTTCTTTTCTTCGCTCTGGTTTACCTGCTCTGCTAGAGCAACATGGCCCCCCCGCCCGGATGGAGCAACTCAATGGTGAGAAAGAGCAGAAATTCCTGGGTATAGCCGTCATTAGTTTCAATGCCCTCGATTTCTCTTCTTGTAGAGAGGGAATCCTCGGCGGCGACGAGCCCGACTGGGACTATGTTGATCGCTTGAAGGAGACGATCCGAAGTGGATGTACCTGGTCCCCAAGTCAAATCCCCGCCTTGATTGACCGCCGCCAATTTGAAGAAGCTCTTCAACGTAAAAGGATTGACGGAGATACACTCAACTTCGATGCGGATATCCGCGTCGAGTGCCTTGGAGGGTTGCACGAATATCTTGCCGCCGATGCGGTACTAGCAAACGAGCACAAGCGCTGGCGCATTTGGCTTTACTCATCAGGTATGCCTCTTTCGCCGGTTTTAATTCAGGGCTGATATGATGACGCCAGATCTTAGCGAAGACGCGAAGATTGACTTAATCGATGAACATATAAACACGAGGCAGGTCAGCGATGCAGAGTTCTTCTATAGAATCAGCCTACATTGGCGGCATCACAGACACGATATTCCGCCACCTCCCAAGTGGCTGGCTGTCCTAGCTCGGAGATCGAAGGGAAAAGCGGCAGAGATTAAGCGACTTTTGAGCGATAGTGATCCCTTTATGGTGATCTTCGAAACGTTTCACGACGTTCCTGCGTTGTTTTGGGGTTTCAGGATTGGGCAGGTGGGCAAGATGAAATCCTTACTATGCAGGCCAGTAAGTTTATAACACTCCTAAGCTACTCGGCGTGACTGACAACCAGGAATTGCTGTCTTATTTACTGCGAATAAAATCATTCTGGTCCAGCATATGTTTGGCAGACCAACATCAAATCAAGAACATTGATGTGGCGACAGTAAAAAACTGTAGCGGCAAGGCCCCAGGAGCCAGTAAGGAGCATAAGAAGGTACTTCAAGGTCTCTTCGATAGCCGAACGATACTAGGAAAGTTCAGCGATGAACAGCGGGATAAGATTTGGGAAGGATTGTGCAAGGCTACCGAGGATCGATTGGTGCCGACATTGGAAGGTTTCTTTGGAAATCTCGAGTATTTAAGACAAGTTACCGGCTGCTTGAGGAGGCTTATCGATATTAAAGAGAGCTTACCGCAAGTTGGCCGCGTTTGCTTATCTCAGGAGGTCATGGGAGACCAAACCGCGTTAAGAGGATTTGTCGAAAATAGCGGAAACTCGCTGCGGAACGGCTTCTCTAAGAAATTTCGAAAAAGTACGGAAGACCAATGCTTGCTCCAAGTATCCGGGGCCGCTACAAGCTGGTTCGAAATGAAGACGTTAGCCAGTTCGAACTAGCCTACAGCATCTCTTGCTCTTCGCCTTCCGCGAGTTCCCAGCCATGCCGTGGCAAGCAAAAAGAAACTAGCTGGAGCAGAAAACACTACGGATCCAGTGTCCTGTTCAAATTTGCCATACTAGCTCATAAGCTTGGCGTTCGATCTGACAAGATTGGCGACATCCTTCGCCAAAGACCCCAAGCTCCGGTGTTCGAACAGCCAGGTAGTCGCAGTCGTCCAGGTATACTTTCTGAGCCTGCCGTTTATGGAAAGCCTACACCTTGCGACCTGATCCAATACAAAGATTCCATCTTTCTCCCAACTTGCGGGCCTGCCACCGGGCAAAAGTTGGACTTTGACTATTTCTTTGTCCAGCGCTCACTCTACCTTGACTTAATGCATCTCTTCCCACTTAATGGCATCGAAACGTTGTTACCTCTGCCTTTTCCGAAATTGAGTATCACCTCTTGGCGGTGACTTTCAGTCAAACACAGAACATGAGGGCGTACAGGAAGTTGAGCGGACACTATCACAGCTGCAGGAAGAGGCCAGGCAGTTGAAGAGCAACATAGAAGGTCAAGAAGCGGAAAACCGCGTCCTTGAGTTGAAAGTTGAATCACTTCGTCGGCAGGTCGAACAAGAAGGGAAGAAGCTCGAGAGCACCAGAAGAGAAGCTGAAACAGAGCTCAGAGATCTTGCCGAGACGCGACAAAGCAGAATTCACGAGGTAACCCAGAGGTAACACTGTTGGAAAGCAGGAAACAAGACCTCGAATCCGAGATTCGCCAACTGACCCAACAAGCCAAGGAGTTGGTTAGTAACCATCGGCAGAGATGTCCTTATTGCTGACCACTTACCGATAGAGAAGAAGAGCTCATGTTCACGGAATCACTGCATTAGGGAGTCAAGAATTAGTGTCAGAGATTATACAGGTAAAGGAAGAAGACAGCCGCAGCTATCAGAGGAGCGGACACTAATTTTCGCAGGATGAATCTGCTTCCAGCGACAACAATCAGACTCACACTGGCCTTTTGTCGCCTCAGCCATCTCGGGCTGGTCCTAATGAGGATAGGTTGGCGGCTCAGGTCCAGTCAAGAGTGGAAAGGGTCCAATCGAATACTTAGATATTGATATGACTGAGAAGGAACTAAAAGCGTACCTGGTTGAGTGTCAAAGGAAGGGTTACAAGCTATTTGATGCGTGTGACGGGGTACTTACGCCTGATTCATGTTTCGGGGTGCTCAAGAGCGAGTTGCCACAACAACCCATCCTTGTTTTGAAACCGGAATTCGAGGTTGGTAAGGCGAGTATCCCTCTCAAGCGTCGCTCCGCAGACCAAGACTATCCGGCAGAGGTTGCCGGTCAACGAAACCAAACAAGGCAAGTGGAAAAGAGGCAGAGATAAGCATAGAACCAACGAGGCAAAAAAAGAAAAGAGGACAAAAGAAGCAAGTAAACTGGCAAAAGAAACGACTTCGTAACAAATTAGAAGTGTCTTACATGAGCTGAAGAGCTAGTAGAGTGAGCTGATAACCCCAGTGCGCCATCATACATGGGCTAGCATATGAGGTGTGTCTGCATATATGGGCTGACACAAAGAGCGCGCTAGAAGAGCTGCGCCAGAAGAGCTGCGCCAGCACACTCAGCATGCTACTATATATGAGCTGGCATAGAAGGCATGTCAGCTCATGTAGGCTAGTTTGCTGAGTGTGCTAGTGTATGTATGCCAGCATATGTGGTGTGCTGGCATATCTGGGCTAGCACGTGCGGTATGCTAGCATACCTGGACTGGCATACGCGGTGTGCTGGCGCACTTCTACTAGGATCCTTTATGTGCCAGCCGATTTATGCCAGAACCCTGAGTGTGTTAGCGTCTCTGCTCTAGCATACAAGCTATGGTAGCTTACGTGTGATAACACACTACCTATGTTAGCCCATATAAGCCAGCGTACCGCGTATGCCAGTCCAGGTATGCTAGCATACCGCACGTGCTAGCCCAGATATGCCAGCACACCACATATGCTGGCATACATACACTAGCACACTCAGTAAACTAGCCTACATGAGCTGACATGCCTTCTATGCCAGCTCATATATAGTAGCATGCTGAGTGTGCTGGCGCAGCTCTTCTAGCGTGCTCTTCGTGTCTGTCACGAACTCACGTGATCAAGTGGCGCGAGTAAAGGGTATCACGTGCGACAGCACCTCATACTGGTTGTTTCCCATGTTCAGGGGGAGACTGATCTTGTTTTCTTCGTTTTTTCCTCTTCGAGCTACGTCTTGTATCTAGGACCTAACCATTAGTATTAATTGACCCATCATTGACTACGATTCCTCACCAGCATACCGGTGTCTGGTGGCGCCCATTCAGAGATTACCGGTAAGTTCTGGTTTACTTTTTTACGAAGCAGGGGTTTCTGAGGAACCAAAACGTCACAGCATTTAAGTTGTAACTGAGTTTTGATCGGGGCTCGCGAACATCAACTGGCATTCTGAGCAGCGACACTAAGGGGCCGCAGACAAATATAGACATGTATAATTCATAGCTGTGCACCAACTTCACAACAGAACCATTGCTATCGAAGGCTGTCCTTCCCAAAGAGGGTTGGCTTTGGAGTCGTATCATGTGCCCGATATGAGTGGCCTACCGCACATTTAGGGTGATCAAAATGCAAATATACAACCATCCAAACTCAGAGAACCAATACTCAAACCATGAATCCCTATCGCTTAGCCTACGTTTGGGTTGGCTTGCGATCCAAACGGCGCACAACCGCGCCAAGAACTACTTTTAGAATCCCATTAGCCGTCAACGTCTTATTGTTGTCCGAGCTGGTGGAGCTCCATGTCGCCGTATCGACCATATCACGGATACCCAGATCAGTGAGGTTATCGTCGAGGTCCTTCAGAGCCTTTGCCGCGGCATTCTCCTTGCCAACCTGGAAGAACTGAATGCCTACCTGGTAAGGAGGCGCCTCAATCTGGTCGAGCTTCTTAGCGTAATGAACGATGATGCTCTCAGGGTCGTCGGTTGGGCAGCCGTCTGTGATGACGATGACGTTGACGGGTTTAGTGGAGTCCATATTCCCAGGTTTGCGTGCCAAGTTGGCGCAGTAAGGTTCGAGGATGCTGTGCAGGCGAGTGCCGGTAGGTGTAGCACCTTCAGGACGTGTAGACTCGAATAGACGCTGCACCTGCGCGGCATTTTTGATTTCATAGTATCCGCCGGTAGCCTGGGTACCGAACCCGGAGTTCCGCGACCGATGGTTAAGGAAGTAGACGTCGATACCGTCAGAGTCATGGGAGGTGCAGATAGGAGCAATGGCAGCAACGGCCTCGCGAGCCTCGTGCCAAGACCTGCCAGCCATAGACCCAGAGTCGTCGATCACGAAGATGGTATCGAATGTGGAGAGGAAATCGTACTTGTCTTCGGCGCTGGTAATGTTCGAGAGGCTGGGTACAGGTGATGCGTAGCCAACCCTGAGGGAAGTGGGCTGTGAGTAAGCGGGAGGAGGATCATCAGCTAGGACGCTTCGTGTTAGATTGATATACGCGAGCCATGGCGGTTACGCCAGAGTATGGGAATGTAGGCGTTTACATACGGATACCATCGTTCGGGGCGGTAGTCGTGGAATGAACGTCCAGCTTCATGCCACTGTCATTCGACGCCAACGGTCTCTGTGCAGCCTTAGAAGGATCACGCCCTCGAGAGAACTTGCCCCTGAGGCTGGTGAATAGCCCACAGCGAGGCATTTCGGTCCCTTTTGTAGCGCTTACTTCTTATGTAAAAAGAATCGCGAGTTGGATGTCTAGGACAGGTAATCGTGGCTGGGGTTAGCTTTTTCCTGGGGATGTTGCAATGATGATTCATTAGAAAGGTAGGACTTTTACGAGGGTGAAGGAGTTTGAAGGCCCCTATTTATTGCTGTAGAGGTGTGCCTTCACTTACCAGTGTTGATCTGGCGCTAACCTCACCGCGATACTGTTTTTGCTCTACCATTCAGTGGGGCGGTGCCCACGGCGAAGAGAGCAAGACTAATATGATGACGAGACTCTGATGAGCATGGTCCACTTCGACGTAATCTCCCTCGCCATAATGACCTTTGGCTAGGCGGACGGGTACGGGGAAGGCACTTTCCTTCTCTCATACAGCCATCATGACTCCACTATGGTGTTGCTAGCTTCTATTTCCACGCTTAGTCTGGCGAAGCTGTGGGGTCTGAGGTATTGATCCATTTCCATTTTATTACTCTGAATACTGATCGGTGCTAGATCAGCCCAACTGGGCCCGACCCTCAAGCTTAAAGAGGAGCAAAAGTAAGATGCCTGCGCGCTAAAGTTTGCAGTACGATGTTTGCTTCTGAGGACCTAAAGCTGTTACTTACATCAAGGCATGCATCATAAAATAGCATCATACTCATTGTGCTTAGTAGGGCGTCGGACGATGCCTAAAGCATCAAGTAGAGCAATAGATTAGAGCCGGGGGGAATCTAATAGGCCACGACAGTGGGCACCAGCTAATTCTTGATTTCCAGTGACACAACGAAAGCCTGATTCGGCGTCGTCTGGTAAACACCCCTGGAGTAACCGAGTCCGAATGGCCAAAACGTCCAGTCTTGCTATGTCACTGACTGCCCTAGCAGCAACGAATTTTCTGCTTACAGAGGAAACAAGGCCTAGTGCCCGTCAATCTCGACCTTGAGCTATCATTTCCAGCGAGAGCGTCAAAGGAGGTGGTGGCTTCACGTGTGGTTGGAAGTTATCCTTACGTAGCTTGATATCGGCTTTTAAGGCTGCCTTTACCACCGAAAGGTTTTGACTGCGTCTCTAGAGGAAACGAAACGTCAATTCCATCATAAAGCCTGCGAGCTCTCTTTGCGATAAGAATGGCTAAGTTTGGGATGCTTATGCCCTATTTAGCCTGCAGCCAGTATCAAAGCGCTGCGGTTATGGTACGAGACGCTGCCCGGAAGGGACTGCTGTAAAGCCACTATCGAACTGGCATATTGAATCAGTACGCAAGAGGAATTCCGGACGTTTGGCACAGGCTAACGTGTAAGAATCCGTATGAACAGAGGACTTTTTCCCACTCTTCTCTCTTTTTCCACCCAATGACCATGCCTTGCGCACACTCTTGGCTTCCAGAATAATGGCCCGGTATTGGTCAAACTGGTCACAAGCACGCGTGAACGGCTCGGTCAGGACAATTAAGACTACAAGCCAGTCCTAGAATCGACCGCGCTAATACATCATCAAACTTTGGTCGGTTAAGGCCACTGATGGGTAATGTATCATGTAGGGCGTTCAGGAAACGGTGGGATACGGATAGCGAACCCAAGTAGGCCACATGTGGGGAGGAATGTTCACGGATCTCCGTTTTCCGATGGCCAACCTTCCAATTTCAGTCAGCCCATGGCTACGTGAACGGTAGCGTAATGCCTCAGTGGAAATCATTTGATATTGTGCCGAGATTTGGACCCTTTGCTGCTCTGGGGCCGTTGTATCTCAGCCATTTTGGGTCATAGAGTAGAAGACACCGGAGTGTTTGATTGCTTTCTCGGTAGGCGTCCATTAATTGCCTTCCGGTAGAAGGTGAACTCTTTAATCCATTTTCCGCCGAAAACGATACGCTCTTGGTTATATGTAGACCACTTCACGCCTTATATCTCTACAGTGCCTACACAGTCATTCATAGTGGCGAACTCGTGTTGCTTCGAGAGAATTGCCATCTGTATAAAGGCTGGATGGCTACTATCAAGGTACAAGGTCCAAAAAGCTCATTATATCAACCTAGTGAAGTTAATCCGAGCGTGGTCTTCCCGGCTGACGTTTATAAAGCGCCACCCATACCCCTCGTCACCCCTGTCTTGTGGCACTCTACGCTAGCACGAGCCCATATTTGCTCGCTTGGGTCTCTCATTCTCTCTTATCTTCTCGAACCTACTCGTCGTTAACCGCATTTAGTCAAATAGAATGCCTGGCTGTACCTCATCAGAGGAGTCGGAGGACTCCCGCCGACCTCCCAAGCAATCCCCCGAAAAACTCGGCGAGAGCAAACAAAAGCACAAAAGAACAAAGAGCATGACACCTCAACAGTCAATCAGCCGTACATGGAGAAGATTCTCTAGACATCAATTCAATAACGGTCTCGCCATCATTCCGTTCGACCCTGTTCCGCCACCAGTCAACACTGGTCGTTCCAATAGATTGCTCTCAGAGGATTATGGCCGTGCCGCGGCGGAATGTCGACTGAAAGTCGAGCAGATTGTCAAGGAGTGCAAACGAGTGAACATGCGGTATCGCGACCCCGACTGGGACTTGGTCAGCCTCGCTGTCCTCCAGCTCACGAGAACCCCCCTCGCTGACTGTTCCGTTAGGATTGGGATTTTAAACACGAGAAAGGTCACTGCCTGAATACTCTGGGCCAGAAAAAGTTCGAATTGAGTGACACGTCTCTCTTGAGTTCAGAGGATAGGGTGCCCAAAGCCGTCAAGCGAGTGCACGAAATCTTCGAAAACCCTACCTTTATGAAGAATATTCATGGTGGTGACGTCAAGCAAGGGAATCTAAGTGATTGCTGGCTGATGGCTGGCTTGATTGCTCTAGCTAATATTCCAGCCGGTCTTAAACGAATCTGCGTTGCCTACAACGTCGACGTCGGCATCTATGGCTTCGTCTTCTACCGAGATGGAGAATGGATCTACTCCATCATTGACGACAAGCTCTACCTGAAGTCGCCCTGTTGGGACTCTCCTAGCACGCAGCGAGACCTTCTGCAACAGGTTGGTCAAGAAAATGCAGAAAAGGTCTATCGGGAGACATACCAGACCGGATCCAGGGCTCTTCTTCGCCCAATGCAAGGATCAAAACGAGACCTGGGTTCCCCTCCTTCAAAAGGCATACGCAAAGGCGCACGGTGACTACTTATCCCTTGCGGGTGGCTGGATCGGCGAGGCTTTGGAGGATCTGACCGGCGGTGTCACCAGCGAGCTGTCTACCTCCGATATCCTTGATAAAGACGAGTTCTGGCGCAGAGAACTGTCAAAAGTTAACGACCAATTTTTCTTCGGAGCCTCGACCGGATATCTAGAGAACGGATACGGCGAGCGCGACGGCATTGCCGAGACCCATGCCTACATTGTCTTGGAAGCACGTACATTGAAGAACGGTCAACGCTTGGTCAAGTTGCGAAACCCTTGGGGCGACACTCGCAAGGGTATCTGGGACGGCCCTTGGAGCGACGGCTCAAAAGAGTGGACCAGAGACATCCAAGAAGAGCTTGGCCACAAGTTTGGCAGCGACTCGGTCTTTTGGATCTCGTACCAGGATCTCTTGCGCAAGTTCTCTCACATTAACCGAACACGCCTATTGCAGGACGCCGACTGGCGATGCTGCCAACGATGGGTCGGTGTGGATGTTCCATGGAAGCCCCAATATCATGAACGGTTTCACATCAAGGTAACTCAAAGCTCACCTGTCATTCTCGTGATTTCGCAACTAGATAGACGCTACTTCAACGGCCTTCAAGGCCAATATTCCTTCAGGCTACATTTTCGTCTCCACTCTCAAGAAAACCCCGATGCCGACAGTTACATTGCTCGATCTCATGGCAATTATCTGATGACTCGATCGGTGTCTGCGGAGATTCCTACCCTCCTACCAGGAACCTACATTGTGTACGTAAAGGTGGCAGGCGAAAGAGACCTTTCGGCCGAGCCGGTAGAGGAGGTGGTCAGACGTGAATGTCTTGACCGGACCGACAACGAAAAGCTTCTCCAAGTCGGTTACGCTCACGATTTAGCCCATAGGAAAGCCTCAGCTCTGATGGACAAAGCTATGAAGCTGCGTCAAGAGGAGTCGTTCAAAAGAGCCTCCGAAAGCCGACGAAAGGAACGTCGTCGACAATGGGCGAAACGCCATGCAAGGCGGCAGGCGACTAGAGAACAAAAGAAGAAGGACATGGAGAAATATCAGCGCCGTTATTTGGAATCTCAGTCAGGTGTCTTCAATTGCCGGATTCAGAGCCAGGCCAAGCCCAGTGTGGAAATTAAGAGCGGCTTCGATCAAGCAAAGGCCGGAACAGAGAAGAACAGGCGCAGGGCGTCATCAGAAAGCAATCTTTCCACCCCACGCAGTGCAGTAGAATATCACTCAGCCTCTCAATGCCCCAGCGACGATGAAAGGAAGCCCACCGTCGCGAATGCCGTCGTCAGCCGAAACCCGAGCCAGTTGAGAAACAGGTTACCTTGGTCTCGGAAACATGCCTTTCCCCTGGCATCACCTGACTCCCTCCGGCTAACTTGTCAGAACCATAAGTTCTCGACTGTAGCAAGGGCCAGGGCCGAGGAATCGGGATCAGGGAAGAGAGAAGACGCGGAAGGTAAACCATCCTACGTCTCAGCGGCTGAATCGTCAGCCTCCCCCGTGGACGACTGGGAAGCTTTATACAGCAGTGATGACATGACGCAGCAGCCACGCGATGACACCCTAGGCAACCCCTCGCACGTAAAGAAAAGCCTCTTGGAAGAGGGGCGCTTGAGATATTTACAGAATGCTTCCTCAAGTGATGATGAGCGTTATGACTCACAGGAGGAGAAAATGCCTGCTCCATGGAATGCCACTTGTACTATTGGAATCAGGGTATATTCGAAGGATGAAGACTTGCTACTGCTGACAGTTGAGGATGGTGCTCTACTCGAGCAAGTACGGATGAAAAGATCTAGATAAGTAAAGATAGTCACACGAACACTAAATTACACCCCAGTCAATACCTACTGGACCAACTGTCCGCATCAACAACAGTCCGTGTCACTCTATGGCAAATCAATGCACGGGTAACAAAAAGACCGACGTTCCAGCGTCGCCTGGAAGCAATTTATACGGACCTTTAGCTTGTCGAACAGAACGCTCACGAACACGTATTAAAAGTTGCAACATCTAAGACAAATAGCCGTTACAGGAAGCATACGGGGCTCCATCACCGAGTCCAGTCCCAGATGTCATGAGCTTTCCCTTCTCTGTTCTACGAATGCATAGAATGATGTCGGGGTAATCACTCACCTCTAACAAGATGTGTCGCACTGAGCGTGCTTTAAAAAAATCAAGGGTCAGGTAAACGATGTTGAGCAGCAGCAGTGTGTTGATTGATTGCTGTCTGATGTTGTCTCTTGTGCGGGGTACCCCATCCCGCAGAGTTACTTAAAGCATACGGTTAAATTACTAACGCAGTTGTTTCCTGAGGCTGTAAAGATCATGCCTACCCTGCGAACCCCCCCTCCGCTTTCACTCTGTATCAGATGAGGTCTGAATGTCATCTTCATCAGCATCCTCCCTGAAGCATATTCTGGATCAATCCGCGATGAGATATCAACCAGACCTAATTGCTTGACGAAGTGAGAATGCTTTTCTGCTGAAAGAGGTTTTGTGAAGCCATCTGCAGGCATGTCTGTTGTTGGAATCCATTGTACTGTAATTTTGCCGTGTCGATGGACCTGTCTTAGCCAGAAGTTGTGGACGTCGACGTGTCTCAACTTCGATGTCAGTTGTGGTCTCTCTTTCTGGATCAGTCCCACTGTTTGTTGATTGTCACAGAGGATGCGTGGTTGGTGTTCCGGATCGAACTGTATCTGTTCGAACAGTCGGTATAGAGCTATTGTTTCCCTCGCTGTATGAGATAGCGATAAGAGCTTCGCTTCAGTTGTTGATGTGGTTACAGTTTTCTGCTTCGAAGACTGCCACATGATAGCTCCGCTAAACAACTTCATGAGATAGCCCTGGGTGGATTTTCGAGTCTCTGGATCATCCGCGAACGATGCGTCGCTCGACTGCTGTAGCACTTCCTCATCGCCTGTCTCTATCTCTGCAGCTTTATCTACAGAGCCTGAGAACTCGATGGCATAATATTGTGTGGTCTGGAGATATGAGAGAACTTGGTTTGCATACCGCAGGTGCTCAGATGAAAGGTCCATGGCGTGCTGGCTTAACTGGCTGGCTACATAGGAGACATCTGGTCTTGATACCACTGCTGCATACAGAATTGATCCTACCCTTTCTTACATCTCCGTGATCTGTTGTATAGTGGCCTGTCCTTCGAAAGGTTGGGGACGATACGATGAAGTGAGAGGAGTTGCCGTTCTCATTGGCTGATCAATCCCGAACTTGACACAGAGTTTGTCGATATATCCATCTTGGCAGATCCAGAGCTTCTTGGCTTTGATGTCTCGAAGGATTCTGATGTTGAGGAAGGAGATTGCTTCGCCCAAATCCTTGATCCCGTATTTGTTGTGTACTGCTGCTTTGAATATGTTGACTTGTTGAAGGTATTCAGGTTGTGCGATGATGAGAAGATCATCCACGTAAAGAAATAGAATGAGTTGAGTCTCATTATTGATGAGGATACAGGGTTCATCTGGGCAATATACAAATTCCAGATCTTTGAGGAACGATACAAGCTCATTGAACCAGAGCTTTGGTGACTTACGCAGATCGTAGAGCGCTTTGAGCAGTATCCAGACCTTTCCTGGTTGGCCGTGTCCCGGTGGTCATGTGGTGTAGACCTCCTCGCCCATGTCAGCGTTGACGAAGGCGTTCTTGAAGTCAACTTGATGACATATCAGCCCAAACGCACAGACTAGAGCCATCAGAATCCGGAAGCTTCGATAAGCACCGGTTGCTGCGTAGATATCTTCACCAGAGTGGTGTTGAAGATCACCTCTTACACAGACGCGAGCTTTGTGACGAATGAGATAACCTGCATCGTCCAGTTTGTACCCATTTGAATGGTAGGATTTGTTTGCCTTCTGGACAATCAACTAGCTGGAAAGATCCTTTCTCCTCGAGTGACTTGATCTCGGCACCTGGGGCTCGTTTGAAGCCTTGTCTCTCAGGATGTCGCTTCAGTTGATGCCAAAAATCAGGCGGTTGTAACAAGTCCCTCCGATGAGTTCGGGTTGACCGCGCTGTTGCGAAAGCGTGGGCGATCTGTTGTCCCAGCTTAGCGCGTTCCAATCGTAGGGCGTATGCCTGTCTCCGCGCTCGCTTCTGAACTCGATGCAGAGTGGAGCGTGGTCTGAGTGTTTCGATTGTATCTTTGCCTCTCTGAGACAGCTTGATGTTCCTCCCAGATGTTGTTCGAAGGTTCTGGAGCACTGCAGCGTCCGTTATCCTTTCCCTTCTGGGTGCCTCTGGTCTTGACACGTTTGTCTGAGGACGTAGTGACACTTGATGGAGAGCTTCTGGCTTCGAAGGCGGTGGCGGTGGCGGTGGCGATTCGTCCACGGGTGCTTCGACCTGTATATCCCCTGCCATTGCTCGTTCAGGCGATTCTTGCGGCGTAAGAAGAGGCCGTGGTGAAGGTGGCTCTGCTTCTGTTTGCATCGGAACAGGAACCGATGTTGCTGCATCCTCCATAATGAGCAATGGTTCGATATCATCTTCGTCTAGATCAACTTCATTGATCGTGATCGCGGGAGCCTGTCCTGATTCGGGGTGAGTTGTAGCAAGCTGTGGATCGTACATAACTTTCCCGTCAACTTGGGCGTCCCGAGATACAATGGCACGATCAAGGTGTGGGATCCAAACTTTATGGTTGTTGGTTGCGTCAAAACCGACAAGTCATCCCATGAGCGCGTTCTCTTGTAATTTTGCTCTGGCTGGGCGAGCCTTCTTGTTCTTGACCAAGACATAGGCAAGAGAGCCAATGATTATGAGATTAGAGATGTTGGGTTTTCGGTCGTGGGCCATTTCGTATGGAGTTTGCCATTGTTTTCGTTGAACTGGGATGCGATTGAGGAGGCGAGTAGCATGAGCTACGATGTAGGGCCAGAGCTTCTGAGGTAGATTACCCTATCCGTATGACACTATTGAATGAGCGACCTGATCTTGATATGTGCAGACCAAAGGTGAAAAGAATCCATGCATTGGAGTCCATACCAACAGCCTGTCTTCGCTTCTTCAACAGCAATGAAGGCATTGAGATTCTTCAAAGGAACGCCATCGGTGTTTGTGCCTCCATCATGGTGCCAGCGAACGAGCGACATTATTTCAGTCAATCCAGCACCAGTCCTGCAGGTACATGGCCACGAAGTTGGAAAATCAAATCTTATAGTCCGCTTTAGACATTGCAAGGTCAGCGTTGCAATGACCAATTTCTTCAGACGTCCAGCGTCCTCTTCTCATCAGCCGAAACGTGGTTTGCCTACTTGAGGCTACCGGAATTCCGGGAGGAAGTTCAGTAGCTGCAAAACTTGGTGCCTCTTGACGGAACTCAGGGCGGTTATCAATGCGAACGCTAACCAGATAGCAGATACAGATGCTTGACCCTTTTCACGCTTCTGGACGCAGACCCCTGACGAACTACAAGCCACAATATGCATTCCGGGCGATTCCAACTCCCTGTATATTGAATCACATGGTTGGAACATACAAACTTCTAGTTATGGGGAAGCAGGATGTCCAATTTCTACGGCTTTACGGCGTTAAGGGGCTCGATATGGTAATTTCCTAAACAAACCTTCTAGAGACGTCGAAATCCTATGCCGTTTATATAACCAACGTGGGTTCAAGAGATGGACGGAAGTCTCATTATGGACGATCAGCTGCTGCTTAGCGGTCGATAGTTAGATCCTACTACTTTGTAGAAGCAATGGCTGCGGTCCTGAACCCCACAAGGGACGGTTCGTCGCTCCAGGTTCCCCATCTGCTGTTTACGCCATTTCAGTGACGTCAAAGGGGGCGGCTTTCCTCGGACTTGCGAGACGATTCCCATCACGCTCATAAAAGAGCTTTCCGATCTTCCTCTTCCAGGTCCTGTGATGGAACGCAAAAGAGAAAACTCCTGGACCGAGAGTTCTTTTGCCTTAGAGCAGAGTTAGCGACTATACCACCAGTGGACGTTGCAGATCAGCTGGCAACCAAAAGTCCAATGTGTTTCAGACGAGGTGGCGAGATATGCGGCTTTTCTTCCTCATACGCACTATATCCATTTTCCCCCAATAGCATGAAAAACTTGGAAGCCTGTTTCAGTGTCTTATAAATCCGATGTCATTTTCTATCCTAGAACGGCAGATTCAGAAGCACATTCGAACCCATTTTTCGACACTAGGTAGGAGCTAAAATAAGCAACTTAAATCTCCGAGTAAGACGCTGCCCGAATCAAAACCCTCATAGGGGGTTTGAAACGGTGCTAAAACTGCCCTCAACCTCTTATTTAAGACCATTTTGCCAAGGCATATTTGATACCCTTTCTTCTATGTCGATGAAAGCTGGTGACAACCTTCAGAGCGAGCCTGGGGCATGGGAGGCGCAGCCGCCTCCCCCCAAAAGATAGATCACGATATACGTGACTACGGCGGTACAACAACTGCTTTCGATTCCATGTCTCTTCATCTTCAAGCCAAAAAGATACGGGGTTCAGTCCAGGAACGAGTGATCGAGTTGAATCAAGAGAATGGAAGGTTACAACACGAGGCAACCTACTATGCAAATCTAGCCAACGGCGTATTGTGGAATCTCTTGACTTCGCTTCAATACCGCATCAGAAGGATACGTTCTTCGATTAGTGACTGCAAAATGTCAATCGAAGGACGTCAGCTAGCCGTCGAAATGAACCAACAGGCTGACGATAGTCATAACAAAAGGGAGCTATGGTTCAGTAGAAAAACAACCCAATCATACGAAACTGGTGGTTCTGTACAGGGAAGGACTAACAATGAGGCCAACCCCTTTCCTACGCTACGCCCAGGCTACCGCACTTTGCCGCAACCCCCTGGGATTCATGACAGTTCTGTACTTGGAGCTCTTGTGGTGAGGCTGACTCAAGAAAACGGGAAGTTAAGGCAGTCAATTTCGTTAAATAGAAAGCTGGTTTTTCAGGTGCTGGTACTCCTGATACCTCAAATACAGCATCTTATTCTTGGTCTTCGCTCAGCAATCGACGAGGGAGATATCATACTCAGACAAGCAAACGATGCATGGGGACGAGAAATCAGGTTTGTTGCACAAACCTGCACTGACACAGAACCTGGACACCCATCCACGAACAAAGCCTCTTGTCCATATATAGCGAAGCAGGGACAAGGTTCTACTTCATTACGAACTTGGATACCACAATGGCCAAAGCCAAAGTACCAAGACAGTGCAGAGAACCAAAATGCCATATCCCCCACCGAACTCTGGCGCCATCGCAGAATCCTTGAATTTGAGTGTTCTTCCTACAGAAAGTTGATTGAAGAGGTACTGGTACAAGTAGTACCAGCGATAGAGTCTCACTCAAACGGGCTCCAATTCATCATGGAAAACTATGCTGCACGAGACCGTAAAATCAGGTGCCCATTTCCGGAGAGGCACAATCCTTGAACCCGGAAACATGTTGAGCAGCCGTATTCAGTCCCTTGTGTTAGTTCCTGTGATTTTAGTAGCGGTAGTTTTTTTACATGAATGCTTCATATTTGTATTTAAAAGATAAGGTTTTGGACAATGGCCGTGTTGTAGCACCGCCATTGCTCCTGTGAAACCGAGTATTGCGACTTCTCCCCAACATGTCAGATATTTTGGGGAAATTGTGTGTGTATTAATGATTGTGATAGTACTGTTGATCTATGAGAACTGTCTGCGGTTCTATCGACAAGATGCACTGAGTTGTGCAGCTCTTTATACATAAATGAAAGTGTTGCCTGTGTTAGGCAGTAGCAGCTGCCTTGCAGGCAGTTGCTTCAGTGGGTGCCGGGGCTTGGTATGCGACACTTCCTCTTTCAGCATATATTCAACACAACACTACTTTTGTCTCACAAGAACCACGCAAAGGGAACAATAATGAGGACCACGGCCAAACAGGCATGAGTCTCCGGAAGATGCGACATACTCCAAAGCAAAAATCTCCCGCATAGGATCATTCACTTGGCTTTAATTGCACAACTTGTTCTACGTCAATCGTTCATAGCGTATTTGTTAGACGCGAGGCTTCGCTTCGATTTCCGCGCGGCATCCTTCATACTTTTGCTAACTTGCATATTTGTCAACCTAGTATGCCCGGAGCCCGGTTATTTAATCTCAGAACACAGAACTATGAGAAACGTTCAACCTAATCTGGAGGGAGAAAGTATTTAGAGCTGGCCGAGCAGAAGTAGAATTTCGGACGGTAACGTTATAGAATCGTGGCGGCCATGTGGAAGCGAGTTTTGCCATCGATTATCTGTATTTTGCCTAATCATCGTTCTATTGTGACTCCCAAAGCTATTGCCGTACAGTACAGTACCATTGTTCAATTTCCATCACTACAATCAGGTCCAATATTGGTGAGGATAGAGCGAGTCAAGATGGAGGAGTCGATATCATCCGACACGGCAACGCAAATGGCCAAATGCTGTATTGAGGAAGCGACAATTCTGCATGAAACTAAGGACAGGAGTTTTGGGCTAGAACGTCGAAGAGTTCCAGAATCTGAGATGAATCGCAAAGAAAAGACATTTTCGGACCTTGAAACCTCTATCGTTGGTAAGTGAACGGAGCCAGTGTATCATATGGTGGCCTATATATGTCCCGTCTCCTTATGAACATCTATTCGATCAGCAAAATTTCGATTGAACCAACAGAACTATTCATTCAAGTTTCACAATATCACTGCCCACGCCCTTGTTGGATGATGACAAACCCATCAGCCCTCGGTACACCGTCGCCTCCTCATGTTATGGCCCTTCCTTCAACGGAAGTCCATCAGTTGGTGCGATTTTTGCACGACCGGAACCGCCTTCTGACGGCGGAGAACGAGAGGCTCCTGGAAGAGTATGAAACCTTGAAAAAAGACGTCATACAAAGCGAGGCCCTCGTCTCGTGGCAGCACAGATTAGTCAGCCTAGGAGAAGAGCACATCAAGCTACTAGAGACAATCATTCAAGTTCAACGCGAAGGAGGGTCTCAGTCAACGCCTTTGCCAATTGATGAAAGGATCGAATTTCAACCTCAAACCTTTAGTTCTCCGTTGAACACCCCACCAGAACTGCTGCTACAATCACGTCAAATACCGGTAGCTGAGATGCCGAAGGATGAAGAGCGGCGAACAATCAATCAAGATGACCAGATAGTCTGGCCTAGACACGTCCAAGGGCATGGCTCGGAAGACAAGGATCATCCTACTTCATTCTATTAACTATTCAAGAGTTTACGCTGCTAAAATTCGTTCTGGCTAGTGAAGCAATGAAGACGCAATCTCAACTAAGCCTATCTCTATGTAAAATTTGATGAACCGTAGATGGATAATATGGAGGGAAAATGAGAAAAAAGCCATATATCAAAACATCACGAGCAAGACACGTTTTTTTCCATGTATCTACAGTTTAATACGAAATCGATTCCCATCCCATCCCCGGAAATTGGAATATCTCTCTATGCAATCACAGGCACTTCGATAAATTTATCACGAATTTATCTAACGGATTGGAGAGAGCGTTACGCTGTTCTATCCTGGATCGATCAAGTCACTTGAAGCTTCTTGTCTTAGAAAATGTCACGGGCATAACACGAGACATTGATATCGACCCCTCGTCTACATAAAAACGCAAATCAGAAGACATCCTCTGTTGACCACACCGTCACAATACTCGACCATCGTATTGTCTTCAGCCAAAAGGTTCGCTACCTTTGCTAAACATCTCCAAAGGGTCTATTGTTCCAAGTTCTCCCGTCGCTCCGTGATGCGCTTGGTCTTGTTTCCCTTGCATCATAGAGCCGCCTCCCTGAAAATTGGCCGGCAAAGTCTTCTCGGCGAAGCCTTTCGGCTTCTCTGGTATTCTATGACGTTCAGCGTGTCGACATTTTCCTTGAGTTAGAAGAAATCACTCACTGCTTGCGCAATGCCGAAACCCTGCAAGCAACCACGTTAGACAAAAGACGCAGCAAAAATTCAACGCCGATACGTACTGGTGTGCGACTTCCCTCATTCTATCCGTCCAATTTAGTTATTAACAAGAGCGGCAACAGGGGGAATGGGAGGAAGGAGCTGAAGGCCGCTACGTACTGCTGAACCAATTCCCTCGTTCTATTCCAAATATCGGTTAGCATATAGTGGAAGGAAAAACGAGACCCCCCGCATTATTCAGTGCTAACCTTTTGTCCAGGCGATGAATTCTAAAGGCATATAGTGTTAGCACGCTAGACTTTAATGTGGAAATAAGGGCAACCCTGAGGGGAGAGGTGTTGGGGAGAATCACTGTTGGCTCTGTGCCCTCCTAAACTCGATGATCAGATCCTTGAGCTGCTCCAGCTCTGAACGACTCGGACTGCTATTCTCCCCGCCGGAATCGCTAGCAGAGTCGCCATCATAATTGCCGCCATAATCGCCTCTTCTGTCTGTTCAGCTTGTGCCTACGAGAGCAGCTCTCTATGCTGGCATGAAACGAACCTTTCAGACTCATAGTCGGAGCTTTCCCCTTCTGGCACCTGATCGGATGGAGACCGCGGCCCGTAGCCCCCTCTTCGATCATTGCCGACGGTCTGCGCATCACGCCGGGCCACGTTCTTTGATCTCGAATGAGTCGACCTAGGTGGGTCCACATCCTGCGAGTGACGAGACCGAGCCTTGGATATACGTGACTTCCGGTCTGTCTGATGTCGGGCTGGGGGGTATGGTCGTGCACGAGAGTCATGAGTGCTAGAATAATGCTTTCGCGAAGGATGCTTCATGATGGGATACGCGGTCGAAATTGGGAGTGAAAATGATGCTTAGAAAAAATGGACATGTGAAGATGAGCATGAAACCGCTCGATTATCGGGCGCGATCGGCAGCATTCGAAATATATACTTGTCGACCTACTTCGGCTGTGCGGTACAGCTTGAACCGGTAATGATGAACGCCACCAACACGCACAGCAGGGGTCCCGGGTGCAGTTTCGAGGATGGCTCTTGGCAGGCTCGGGCAGCTGCTTGTCTTGTATGGTCCCCTCGCCCAAGAAGAGCAGAGACCGGCTGTTGTACACGCGCGCGCCGGAGCTGCCATTGTTTGTAAAACGAGTTGCGAGCCTTTTACCCATCAACTGACCGATGCTGTGTTATTCCTCACTCCATCACTCGCTCTTCTCTGCAGTTCAAATTGGAAGGGTAAAAAAGGGCCGCTGTTGTCCCGCCTGGATAACCGTGACAGTGTCTCGCCGGGTGTGTGCTGGCGGGTGCCAGACCAGCCGTTTCGCGCCCGACTATCGTTACCATGTTGAAAGCTAAAAAGCGGCGAATTCGACGGTCCTACCGGGGAAGCCATCCCTGACGGGCCAGGGTGGAGAGGTGCTGAGATTAGAGTGGTTCCGATAGAAGCAGCAGTTGCAACCAGGGCCACTTTGACTTTGACAAGCGGGACCGATCATCACGTCGGGAATTCGCCGCGGCGATGGATGATGTTGGATGTGACTATGAAATGACAAATCGGTCTAAATGGCCCCACGAGAAGGGAAGTTGACAGGTCACGTAGATTACGAAGGAAATCGGAGGCAGCGAGTCAGAGGAGGGCAAAGCGAAGGGAAACCAATTTTGATTTTTCTCCAGGATCCCAGAATCTCCAGAATCTCTTGAATTAACCTAACACTGTCGTCAAATTTTGCAACGGTCCCACACATGTGCTGCAGGAGAGAGCCGAAAAAGAAGGGTCTTGGTTCACATGACTCGTGCGCAAGAATTTTCCGACCGTTGAGCCCCAGCCGATCCGTGCTTGCTCTGCAGGGGGCCCAATTCCGCTGCCAACCTGCATGTCATCCATCATGCCTGCATGGAGGCACGGTCAGGTTACTTGCTATTTGGAACGCAACAGCCCAGACGAAAAAAGTCAGTTCGGTAGCTTGACCATGAAGTCGAGGATGTACGATGCGGACATACTCACACAGAAATTTTCCAAGCTACCCGGCATCTCGGGCCTGGTTCCTGGGGAGAGGGAGGTTCGTTGGGCGAGAAGGGCTTCGTGTGGAAGGAAGCTGTGGGGATGCGCGCAAATCGCCAAATTCGAACATGACGCGCAGCTCCGAGTTCAAGAGTCATCGCTCAGTGATGAATTCGGCATCCCCGGCCCTTTTCAGATCCCGGTCGCGGTGGAAGAAAACATCTTTACGACCTCGTGCAGGGATGCTTTACCGGATGTCCGATTCCGCGAGAGAGTCGGGTCCCACGATGGGCCAGGGCCCTTTGTGGAGATGGATTTTCCCAAGACTAAGACAAGCGACAAAATGTCACACATGAAATGCAAGGCGACAGCCAAAGTGGGACAGTGACAATGCACGAAATAATGTCTTGCTGAAACTGTGGGGTGGGTTAATCTCCGCAGGGTCCTACCGTCTATGAGGGCCTCCAGTCTCTAAGGCTACCGGTGGTTGTGGCAATGCCGGTGACGCCCTGTATCAGCCCTGAGCCGGTGCAACTGCTCGATGCCAACATTGCCGCGGTTACGCTGGTGTGGATATCTCGCTCCATGCGCACAGGTAGCTAAGTTAGTGAGGCCGCTACCGGCCGTTATTAGCTGACGTGACCGGAGCGGGAGCATCGCAGGTGGGTTATAGGAACTACTCCGAGGCCGATGGAGACGCTACAGGCGTGGTCTGATCGGAAGCCCTCCCCGTGATGGCCAGTGATTGCGCCGAATCAGCCGTAATACAGCGTTCCGTGTCGTGGCTTTCACCAAGTGGGCACCGGAGGATGAGGGGGGCTTATCGGGGTCTCAATGCGTGAGTGTAACGGCCGATCTAGATCAGATCCAGCACGTACCCCAACAGGGACCCGGCAGCAACTGAACAAGGCGGAGACGAGTGGGGGAGAAAGGACCCTCGCCGACTGTCACCTGCTGTTGGCTCTAAAAGACGTCCGATGTGGACTTCCTTCATATCCCCCTCCCATCCCATCTTCTGACCTATCTCGACCTTTACACCGTCCCGACATTCTGGTAACGAGCGAATATGGCGAAATTGATCTGGCGACAGAGAGCATGGATCGTCCAGAATGGACTTCACAGTGGCCAACCTTGGCAATGGCCCGTCGGGGACAGCGGCCGTCCGTTTCGAGACTCGATATCGCACCTAGACGATTCCGCACGACTGTTCAAAAACTGGTCACGACACCGGCGAGATGACCGAAAAGATATGGGTTGAGTTGGTAGCTGGTTTTGCTTCTGGAGGAGAAACGTCCGTCAAAACATCTGCGTCGACTGCACAGGATGGCCTGCAGGAAGCCTCGTCAGAGGGCATCTTCTCGCCCGAAAGAGTGTGCCCCGAGAAAGCCTGTCTTCAGGCTGGAGCACCCAGGAGACCCTATCCCAGCAGACCCTCGTGCGAAAGGGCCTCGGCCATGGGATCCTGCGTGGGTGGGCCAGGCGATGCGGAAGAGAGGCATGACTGCGATACACAAGAATTACAAGTTTGGCAGAGAATGCAACACCACGGCCGTCTTGTTCTTCTACAACACGATCCATGACTTCTGGGATGGCTCAGTCTATACCCCAGACGGTAAACCGCCGCAGGATGCGGACAAAATCGTACGTGTCAAGCCATGCGGCACCCTTTTTGGCGGATGGCTAATGACAGTGGCGACTACAGATACGGTGCATAATGAAAAGACAGGACGTGTCCGAGGTCGACGGCGAGCTCGTCAGACACACGGCGAAAGAAAGGAAGCAGATGGCCAAAGCAAAGCCCTACAAGGTGCAAAAGCAAACAACGGAGCGCAGCCTGCGGCCCAGAAAGCCACCTGTGGATGCCCAACGAGGATCGCACGCCGCCTCTCCAGCCCTCACGCAGATCACAGTCGCGGGAAGTGATTCGGTGCTTGGGGATCGAGGCGCGAGCATATGGAGCGTGCCGTGTTCCCCAGCGTCTCCGATCGTTGGACTGCTGGGCAACTGCGATGGCGACGAACATGACGAGCTCGAGGACGACGGCGTCGACGGCGAGGAGAGTTCCCCGACGGGTCTTGTCGTTTCTACATCAGGTCACAGCCAGGACGGGTTCCAGCGCCAACATGATTCCCGGGCGTCTCCACCTGCGATTGAGCACGATGCCGAAGGTGAGCCTTGTGAGGCGGCAGATGGCGGTGCAGCTTTCGCGCATGATGGAGCAGGCGAATCAACCCACTTCGGAGAGCTCCGGGAGCACCCAGTACCCAGCGAATTCATCGCAACGATGGCCGGCGACGACGCTTGGATGAACATGGGCATGCCCATGGAAGGCTTTCAGGATATGGCGGACTTTGGCATGGACGGCCTCGGCGACCTGAATTTAGACATGGACATGGACATGGACATGGACATGCCCAGCGATGCCGGCGACCTGCAAGAGCCACCGTGTAGCCATAGCCAGAAGGCGCCCATGGCGATCTTGTCCACGAGCAGTACTGTAGCGTCAGCTGCATCTCCGCATGAAGTAGCTGGCGAAAACCGGCAGACCAGCAGCGCAACCGCAGCCGACGAGTCAGCCCCACAGCCAGTTCCCGAACCGGAGTGGTCGGCTACGCCAGAAGAGGTGCTGATGGCCATGCAGCAAGCTTTACTCGGCCTGATTGCTGAAAGAGGCTGGGACTTGGGCCCCTACCAAGACTTTGGCGGATCGAGAAAGCCCCATGCACCAGCAAACATGTCGATCCCTGTACTAGCTTAAGTGTAATATCAGGGGGTTCATCATGGCAGCTAGGGCAGGTCTCAATGCAGCGATTGGGGGAAGTGGGAGAGAGGGTGGGGGGGGGTCAGAAAACGAAGGAAGGTGTAGGGTAGCTAGTCGGGACATGCTTGGGCTGGGAAAATCCATGGACGTGTTGCCACACGTACGGCTCAGTCTCAATGGCATGATACATACATAATCAAATTCTATTGCAGCTGGATATGTTCTAATAGAAAAGAAGAGACCAAGGTTGCTCAGAGTTCCCATCGACCGGCTGGGCTGGTCTTGACCGGTCAACAAAAAGTTTGACACGCGGGCTATTGTCCCGGGCGTAAAATGCCCTCACCCATGGGCCTTCCACGTAATTGCGGAGCAGCCATCCAAGATAGGTCCCTTTGTGCCATTCACCATCGCTCGAAGGACCATCTACCAAACCGGCAATTTTTGCAAAGTATGCGAGTCTTCCCTTAACCTTTGCTGCCATTCGACAACCTGAGTCTCGTCAACGGCGCTGGATGGCACGACAATGATGATGGTCTTCAGCCGAGGGAAACGGGCCAGCGCTTCGAAAATCAGGAACACGTCGGGGCTGTCGGCAATGTCGATGGCGATGTGCGCTATAGACAGACTGAGCCCTCTTAACCGAGAACTGACGACTGTGGCCGCGGGAACAACAAACACCGTTCGGGGCACATAAACACGTTCGGGGAGCCAACTGGGGGACCTGCTCGACCGCGTGCATTGGACCCACTCTCTCCTCGCCTCACGGCACACCAGCGCTACAGGCGGTAGACGGCTGGCTTTCGCGTGCCGGTGATTGACCGAAGCTCTGTGGCGGCCTTCGGAGAAGGAGCAGACGACTACGGCAGGATCTACGGCGTCAAAGGCCGTCTTCCAGATCATCAGTCGGACCTCGACTGGAAGGCGGCAGAAGTGTGGGAAGCATAAAATGGCCTTGTCCCTGGTACCCCTGGCGTCCGTGCTTGACTCCTCGTTCTCTGCATCTATGACTCCGGCAGGCGAGAACCCATGGTTGTGCACGTAATTTGACGCCATCGAATCGGCATTTTTCAGATTCGAACGGGTTCACTCGGAGGGGATAAGGTCGACCGGCGCTAGGGAGAGGGGAGGGAGCGAACAGAGCGCTTCGGATACCTTGCCATTTCTTATATCCTGCTTGCCGTTGCCATCCTCCTCCTCGACGTCTCGAGGCTTGTCATGGTGAAAGAGGGCCATGCACGAAGGCTTACTGTGGACGCTGGGACCCGCCGAAAGAGCCTTGCACGCGTTTAGGGAAGAAGTCTAAAGTGGCTAAAAAAGACGAGTTCGAAAGGGAAGGAAAACCGATCGATTCCTGGCTGGTTGCTGGCTGACCCTCCAATGAAGAGGCCGTTGCTGGACGCGAACCTATCCGCCACGTGACACATCACGAGTGTAGCTGAGCGTGTAGATAGTTTTTCGCCTATAAGTAGACTTGCGCCACGCCTTCATGTGGGCTTGCACTGATGTTAATGCCGACGGAGATGGCAAAACCAGACTTGGCCCGCATCGCTGCAGGTACCTACCCGCACAGGTCACTTGGCAACAGGTCAGGAACAAGGAAACAGTCACAACAAAGGCGCACATCGTACGCTTACTTGCGACAACAAAAATGGGCCAAGAACAAGACCTCTTATGCGCCTGGCACCGGCAGAGGTCAAGGGATGGGTGCTCACGATCAGCTTGAGCCAATGCTGGTGGACAGTGTTGGCAGAATGAACATGACATTGGCTAGAGGGGACGAAGTCAACACAGGCGTTCCTGACATCGTCATTCACCCCCCGCCGGGTGATGTTGAGGTGGATGTGGAGAGGAAGGAGAAGGATGTGGAAACGCTCTGTGCGAGGATTGGCGCCCAACTTGGGATGGGAGTTGAGATGAGTGTGTTAAAAGAGGAAGGGTCTGGAAACACATAGGAGCACTGGCACAGAGTTTCTGGAGAGAAGTAGCTAGTGTTAAATCAACGAACCCGTATTCAATAGCATCGCTATTCCTCAACGAAACTGAAACAAGGTGGTCCCCCGACGAGAAAGAGAGAAGAAGAAGGAAAAAGAAAAGAAAAGAAAAGAAAAGAAAAGAAAAGAGAACTAGCCTGCTCGAGTAGAAGCTGCAATTCACCCTAATTAAAATTTCCCTTCAGCTTGACCTTCGATGTTTTCCCACGGGCAATAGATGACAAAGAGACGCACTTGGACCTAAAATGAACCAATTCTCGGCCTGTCACTCAGGCCGCCATTACCACTATGAAGTTCATCATACGTGCCCTGGCTGCGCTTCTCATTGCAATAGCCTTGGCTACAATCTAGCCCATTCGCCGCACCTCAAACCCGCCTGCTGCCCGCGTTCTGCTCGGTAGCATGTGGCATAGCTATGACGCTGATTTCTTCCTAGACATAACATGTGGTCTGTATTCGTAGCGAAGGAAGTTCCCAGCCCCCCTCGTGGATGGCCTTCATGCCACCAAACATACTCTTACGATGCCAATGAGTCCTCAACTGCACTTCCACATTTTTAACCTGGACTTGCAAAGCAATATACTAGGGCTAAAGGGGGAGGAAGAGGTTATTTCTAGCGTCGTGCACCTCCAGTTTGATTCTAGCAAGGCCCGTCTTGTTAGTTCTGCTTATCGAGCTGGGACTGTCGATTTCTGGCATGCTGAGGACGGCAGCCTAAGCCTGCCAAAGGCTATAAGGTCTCCTGGCAAGCTAGGTCCAATCAAGCATGTCTTTACAAGTGTCAGCAGTCGAGTCTTTGACTTGAATTAATCGCTCTGCAAGCTATGGCCTGTAGAAGAATTTCCGACGGGTGCTTGAAACACCCGGAAGAGTTTTCTCCTCTGGCCTAGCTCCTGCTGTCAGAGTCCACACTAACCCGGGATAGAGCTGATCTCGTGTAGGCTCCAGGGGGGTGATCATGTTGATTCCCACAAGCTCAGATTACCGTCTACGCTCAAGAGTGAAGATCATGGGACAGGGACGGTATGGAAGATTGTGGCATTATGAACAAGACATGCCGAAAAGAACCAAGTTTTCAACTAGGTTCTGCGGACCATTCTTTTGCAATGGAGGCAATGTTTGCCTAGAGCCACTTTAGCCTGATGTCTGTATGAGAGGGCTTGGCTCAATTGAGGTGTTGCTCCAGCCATGTTTGAACTAGACCAGCTTGGACTCAGAGCGACTATGACCCGGATAGAGATAGAAACCGCTAAATCAGCCTAGACTTCCTAAATCAAGCAGTCGTCTGCTCGGACCTCCAGTATCCGTAACTGAGACACTTATCAAGGCGGGCACCACCCTGGCCATCGCCTATTTGCCTTTATTAGCACAAGGCATCCTCAGTTGGGGCGGTTCTCACATGTAAACCAGATGTCGCCGAGATCTGCATGGCAAATTCTTTTCGGGAAATTCAGCCTTTTATTCTCCTGCTGACAGGGAAGCTTCCAAAGAATTGAAAACGTATGCGACTTCCCGCCCATGTTGTAACTTTTTTGAAAGGCCGTTTCCGGCGTCAGGCCTTCTTGCTCCGCCTCAAGGCAAAACACTCTCGAAAGATGGTCAAAGAGGGATGCAGGGCTCGATGGCTGCGGAGACTGGCATGTGATCGTCGTATTCAAGCTACGCACATGCTTCACATGCCCCCCTTTGTTATGTGCGCTAGTGGTCAGTGCGAGATGGCCATCATCGGCCAGAATAGCAACAATGAAAGAGAGAGAGAGGATTAAGTGAAATGTCTGCATTATACCAAACCGGAGTTGCACACTCTCCTTTGCTGTAGTTCGATGGGGTGCCGGACTGATATAGTGAGAACCTTGGGCTCGAAGCTGGTTTGCGTCGCTCCATGAATGGGCCGGAACCAGACCCCTGGCGGGATGGACGATCCGTTTGGGCCAATGTAGGTGGACAGTGTTGACACAAGGAAGGAATGTACCTTGTTTCAAGCAACTATTTAATCCTTCAATCCTCTTTGCCATACGACTTCTCCTAGCGTGCGAGAGGCTCTCAAATCCTCTTTTCTCCCTGCTCTCCCAGTGGGGAAAAGAGGACCTTCAAGTTTTGAAGACAATTTTCCCCATTTGCGTGTGATCGGAGCAAAAGGTCATTTCTAGTAGCTATGTGTCGATCGCTCGATTGATGTAACTAAGTGGTATTGATAGCTAAGATAGCTAAGTGTTATATCTGATGCGTAACGAGTGTTCTTATGTATTGGAAAGGGATCTCAATGGGTCGTGAAGGTTGATGGATCGTGGTGATCTATGAGGGGGCGTGATCCTTACGTGATTGGGAAAAACTTGTGGGTGTACAATTTCACGTGATGAGACCGTAACATGTCCCACCACGTACGTGGTTTGGCGACCTCAATCCTTCGTTTCCTCCGGCAGTCTCGACAGCGATATGCTGTCACTTTGAGCGGACGGTGGGTGGGGCCGCTTTTGAAGTTGAGCTTGTAGAGGAGCCCATTGTTGTTCTATCGACTAGGCGAGGCCTCGAACAATGCCCATATCACGATCATGACAAGGGCCAAGCGGCGAAGGAGGCCTAAACTTCTGTTGAAATGAGAAGGTTCAGATTGCTTGATTCCTACTAAATGTGCAGTAGGGGAGCAACTGTTTATGTATAGGCATGATCTCTTATAGAATGTTCCTCCTTCTTCCACACTTTGCCACCGACTTGGTCGCCTCACACTTGTGATATCCAACAACTTCGTACGCCTCGGCCCTACCCTAGACCGGAGCCCAGACGTCTTGGTCAAAGAAACCACAGGTATATAGACCACGCTCATTACATATTCATACTTACTAGCTACTCAGCCATCAATGCAAATTGGTTACATACGCCCTTTACCTTGGGCACATTGTCAGACGAGAATTACGCCCCCCCGGGTTTAGGTAACCTTGCTTTTTGCTGCACACTTGGTATGGGAACTATCCTGGACTAGCTGAAAACTTATTCCCTACCAGGGGGATTAGGTAAGCTAGTTACGCAACCCCTCTCTTCATCAGAGGGGGCATCACAACCTGCAACTGCGTCGCCTTCGAGCAGGCCTGTCAAACAGAGTCAGGCAAGCGGGGCTGGAGAAGAGACGAGCTAGCAAGAAGAGTGGGGCTTTCTTGGGTGGTCCGGACGAATAGCGGGGAAGCGAAGACAGCTTAGCGTAGACACCGGCCCTATGAGATCCGTTCTCCCGGGCGTAATAAACACTGACTGACTGACTGACTGACAAGAGACAACCTCAGACAACAATCAATTAATACCCTGCTACTGCCCATTATCGTTCACCTGACCCTTGATCCTTTTAGCACGCTCAGTGCGACAGTCCCGTAACGTACATCTGTGACGTGACAAAAGCGTAGTACAAAAAATGCAAGTTAAAAGCCCCTTTTTGCCACTAGGGTCCTTCTCAGCGTTGCGACCTATGGTCACTTGCCAAGAAGTGCAATGGGCTGCAGGAACACGGTCAGATATGGCCACCCGCTTTGGTGGAGGCTGCCTAGGGGCTGCGGTGAGGCACTCTCGCAGAAACACCAGCCGAAGAGTGACGCATACGCCGAATCTCTTTCTGGCTCTTGGGTTATATTGCATTGTTGTACACCCCCTGGTTGGTTCTGCTGTATCGGACTTCAAAGATAAGATCGAAGTGATGTGTCCGCCTGGGCGCGTGGTGATGAGGTGATGGGGGATGCATCTTTTGCTGGACGTTAGAACACTTCCGTCCAAGCTTTTGCCAGAGTAAAAGGCATTGCTATCCAGAACGATCCTAGCTGGTACATAAATATCATCAACCGACCTGCTGGCCCAACCACGGCTCTATCTTTCCACGCAACGAATACTATGGCAGGGCACATCAGGCCCGAATCACATACAGGACAAACCTCAGGGCTCTGCGACAAGCACACCGACTTATGGCGTTTTATTTCAGCTGAAAATGACATCAAGGTTCTTAATCAGGCCTTTTCTGCCAGAGGCGATGCATTTTTTGATAGGAAAGGATCTCAAGCATCACTACAATGGTCTGGGATCAGCGCTGACAGGAGCCTCTCGGCACAGACATCGTCTCATTCTGTCCTGGGAGTCTGCTCCTGAGTGGCTCAGGATAGACTGGAGCCAGCATAAAACGTTTATGGAGATTCATTATAGGAACCCCAATATTATATTGAAGTACGCAGACCCGAACTATTAGCGTGCTATTCAGGTCGACGACCTTTCCAAGTATGTCCAGAACGAGTTTGGTAGCCTTCGGACCAAGATACTCTACTTCAAGGATGAGGAGTTCCAGCTACGGACCTTGGATCTAACGTATATGCCATGTTTTGATGATGATCTGGAAACGACTGAGCATTTATATTACTTTGAAATGGGAAAGAAGCACTCCCGGTGCACTCCAGAAATCTTTTACCTATATGAGAAGGATTCTCTCAGCACGCCGAAGAAGCCAAAGACTCCCTGGCACGAGAGGAACTAGCCAGTGATTCCAATTGCGAAAAGATTTTATGAAGCGTAAAAGAGCCAATGGTCGGGTGAGAGACTGGCTAGGCGTGGATGGAAGTCCCGTGGCTCGCAGCTCTGGCGCCTCTGCACAGTGACTTTGAGCTATACAAATTACATGGACTCTAGGAGCCGAAGGGGAAAGAATAGGGGAAAAGGTCTTATTTTCATCTATGACAGCTCTTTGTTTGTTATGAGAAGGCACTGTAAGCAACATCGTGCCGTCGCTGTTGGCCTGGAAAGGATGGACGCACAATGCAGCTTCCTACAAACAAAACAAGACACTGGAAGAGAGCTGAGCAGTTGATGAATAGCCCTCCTTGTTTGCCTAGTCCCAAATAGCTATTTACATCTTAAACTTGGCCAGTTGTTTGTGGGTAGTAGACATAAAGCACAATGTAAGATGTTTCAAACACGGGTGCCGGAAGGCCAGATAGGCCCAGATTGTTAACTATGAGCGAATCCATATAGCCTATTGCACCTCGCTTACCTGATCGCCATCGGTTAACAATTGCTTTGTACTCAAATCAGAAATTGAGCTTCTGAGTTACTTTCTCGCGCCAGGTGGTGGACGAGCTTATGGCTTTACACAATAGGGAAGGGAGTAGGTGTTCTCATCTATACCAAAGTACAGCTTGACCAGGGTTAAAATCACCAACATTGGGATTGCAGGCGGCAGTCGTGATACCTACGACCGGACTCCGCGGGTGGTTGGCAGCACCGCCTTGGCCCTCGGTCTTTGGACAATGAGTCGTCGCGATGCCATCTTTGTGCTCTTGACCAACCAGGTCGGCCCCGGCGTCCTGTCACTCTTCCGGTGCGCCGGAAACGCTTGGTGTGATCTCAGGCACGGCCCGTTGCCCGTTATTTGCTTCCGCAGTTTCACTTCAACCCCGACAACCCCGAAGATGAGAGCAGAGGAAGCAGCAGGCTTGCAAGGTTAGTCTCCCACGCGCGTGGCATGGTAGAGGCTGTGAGTTATCATGCCTGGGCCCAGCAATGCTTGACCATTGTCTCGCGTGGGGTCTCGGGGCTTTGCACCAAGGTTCGGGCTAAAATCGAAAGGTCTTTCCGTACCTCATCACCCTTCGCTGGAAGCAGTTCGTGGCTCTTCCTTAGTTCGATGAGGAGGGGCGACGATCGTGATGCCGTTGGGGTTGTGAACGTTGACGTCGGCCGAGTTAGGATCTACCACGACTGACGGAAGGATCTTTACCGTCCAATACCGGGCGAAATGAACTCTGGCATGGGATATCATTCGTCGCGATGCTGCCAAAGTTCGCCAGAAACCGGCTGTTGACCTGCGCGCTGACCTAATATTGCCTCGCGTCCTTGGCGTCCAAGAAAGCAGCCCGGCAACCAGATATTTCGGACAAGACATTGATGTCATTTTTCGGGACCAAGGTGCCTATATAAATCGTACCTGGCCTATGGATTTGGGTCTCTGGTTTAACTACGCGCCTACCCCACGACCTTATTGGCCTGAAGCAGATCGCATCCCGGGTTAGGTTATCGAACCGAGTTTGTTGCCAGTATGCCCCGCAATATCCCGAGGTGAGTTAACTACGTCGATGACGAGAGTTGGGATTCTCCAAAATCCGGTAGGGATACAGAGTCCCAGTTTGCTAGAGTCAGCCCTGACCACGACGTAGCAGACGAAGAAACCGAGGACTCTTGCAGCGAAGAAATTTATGACTCGTACTGCGGGGAAACCGGGGACTCGGGCGGCGATGATTCCATTGTGGTTCCGGACCATGTCGTGGAGTACGCCGAGACAGCGTCGCCGCGAACGCCGTCAGAATCGTCGGCGCAGTCGAGTGTAACATTTCATCGTGCCCGGAAATCCCGGCGGCGTAGATCGTCCCGCTACATGATCAGCTCAGGCTCGGAATCTGCCCCATTCTCTTCACCTTGCTCTCGTCTGGGTAGTCTCGGCGGAAGACAGGTCATGAACCAGGGCCATTTGATTGTGAATAGACTAGAGAGAGTGATCTTGGCCCTCGACCAGCTGAAAAGTTACATGGAAGACGTCAAGATGGAGGTAGCTCGTGGGGATGAAGGATACAATGGGCACTGACGGCGTCAATATAAGGAGCTCATAGATCGCGGCCCTGGCGAACTAGATGTCCTTCAGTAAACCAATCTGTTGCGGCTATGTTGGCTACCAGGGCCTCGATCAAATCAGAGTCAGAGCTGGCGCGTGATAGTCCTCATCGCTGCTATATGTCAAAAACTTTACCAAACGGATTTGACTAAGCAATACTGTCGAGTTGTTGATACTCGAGTAACGACAGAGCGGTGCCTCTTTTCTCTGTAATTGCCCCTTACATTATCAAACAAGCCACAACCTAGCCTTTCATCTAGTCAGAGCCAGTTCAACTGGGGCATCACACCCCCACATCAGAACATCATCACATGAAAAGACAACGACCTTGATCTCTAAGCGATGGGATTAAATGAGGTTAGTGCATCCGATCAATGCTAGGTTCTATCAACAGAAAATCGACTAGCCAGCATCACAACTTTGCCGCCACCTCACCACGTGCTAGGCGCATATGACTAGCCGTAAAAGTGTTGTTGGCAATGGCTGAGCTCGTACTAACGTCCAACGCGAGAGCAAACGCAGCAATGATCCCGGCGAGTTCAGCCTTGTCCCCCGGCCCATCAGCGCCGCACTGAAGCATCCCGAGCGCCTCCTTCTGCATCGGATATCCAGTGCCGCCGCCAATCGTCCCGACAGGCAACGACGGAAAGTAGAGGCTCATCGTCAACTCACCCGTCTCTGGTCGAGCTCTGAGGTCAGGTGACTCCAAGATCCCTCTGCCGTGCTGGCCGGGTCTTGTCCCGTCGATATGAAAATGGCCGCAATGACATTTGACGTGTTGATGTTGGAACCGAACTGGCCGTTCCGGATGCCCCCTTCTTTCAGGGTCTGCTGGGCCCTGTACAAGCGCTCTGTGGTGCACCCGAGCACGTACTGGCAGGCCGCCGGGGTGATCTTCCCCCAGGCAAAGACCTCGACGCCCCGGGCGTTCATGACGTTGCCCCAGGACGGCTTCTTGTCGGACGCCAACTGCCCCTCGATAAAGAATTCTCGGATCTGGTACTCATCCGCAAACAGCTCCCGAAGCATGTCGCAAGCGTATTGCGTGGCTTTGGTGACCATGTTTTGCCCGGCTGCGCTCCCGCAGTCGTAGCTGCAAAAGACATGGACCTGAGACCCTATCAGAGCGGGCTTGAAGAACTGGAGCTTCACGTGTTTGCTCGTCTCCTCTGCCCATCGAGCGAACGAGCTTTGCATCGTTGGCAAGGCCTTGGCGAAGGCAGCAGCGTGGCCGGGGTTGGCAAAGACAAAGACGGGGCCCCGAGACATGCCGTTGCTAAGGATCTCGACGCGTACGCCACCGGAAGCGTTGAAAGCTTTACATCCTCGAGAACAGCTTGCCACCAGTGTTGCCTCATAGGTAGCAAGTGGCGCGTAGATGTCGTCCGTGAACGCTGAGGTAGCCACACGCAGCGGGCCGGCAATGCCAAGGGGGACCTTGGAGAACCCTATGCAGTTTTCGATTCTCACGTCGCTGACTCTTTCTTGCTGCCGGTTTGATGCTTGGCTGAAGCGCTCTCGGAGGGACTGCAGAAGCTCCGACTTCGTGTTGGCGTTCCTGGGTGAACCATAATGGCGCGCAGACGGGTAAGGATGGCGATCAATTTCCAGTATGCAGGCCTAAATTATTTGAGATAAGAATGAAACAGTACAGAAGCGTTACCGCTCACCGTGGCTTTATTAGCTCTCTAATCCATTGCTGTTACATGGGCTACCGAAGCCCTGGGTACGACTCCAACGCCGTCTATTTTCGGCCTCGGGCCAGGACAAACCCACGCTTAACCGCATGCTCAATATGGGAAGTGGGACGGAACTAGTTGGTAATTTCTTCTCCATCTTTTCCGGCCCGTACAGGCCATGCGGCACCGGAGCAGACCGGTCTGAAATGGACCCAGAACCACACACAGGCTATTCACGACATGGGATATGTTCAGGCTTGCGTAAAAGGGCCCAGTCAAACTATTTGACATGAAAGCAATGTTCCGATCAATGTTTCGATTTGCCACAAATCGTCTCCTCTGGCTCTGCTCCAACCGATCAGCACTTCATCACCACACCAGAGCCGGGGCTCTTTAAGGCTACTCCCTCAGGCAAGCGGTAGACGAACCCATGGCTTCGTACAACAAGGAAGCAAAGGAACCGGCGTTCTCATCTACGCCAAGGAGCGGCTCAATCAGCATCGAAACTACCAACATTGGGGTTACAGACGGCAGTCGTGATGTCGACGATCGGCTCCACGAGTGGTCGACAACACCACCTTGGCCCCCGGCCTTCGGACAATGAGCCGTCGAGATGCCATCTTTGTGCTCTTGACCAACCAGGTCGGCCTCGGCGTCCTGTCACTCCCCGGCGTGTTGAAAACGCTTGGTCTGGTCCCGGGTACGGTCGCGATCATCGGCTTGGGCTGTCTTTCCTGGTATACCGCCTTCGAGCTCAAGCTGTTCTACGACCGCCACCCGCATGTGCTCAACATCGTCGACATGGCCCGCATCGTCGGCGGGCGAGGCTTTGCATGCGTGGCGGCGTTCGGCATGATCCTCCTGGTCGTCATGACCGCCGCGTCAGCCTCTGTGACCTTCTCCGTGGCGTTGTCGCTGCTCAGTAATGATGCACTCGGCTCGACCGCATTCATCGGCATCGGCTGCATCTGCTGCTGGTTTCTCTGCATCCCTCGCACAGCAAGGTTCGTCTCGCAGAGCGGTATTCCATCATGCATCAGCATCCTGGCCGCTACCATCGTCGTGATAGCCGCCTTGGCAGCCGGACGGCCTGTGAACGCCCCGGCCGAGTGGAGGAGAGCGCCTGTCTGGTTTGCGAAACCCTCATTCAGGGACGGTCTGAACGCTTGCCTCAAGATCTGCTACGCCTTCTCTGGAAATGTCAGCTTTGTGTCTTACATGGCTGAGATGACCAACCCGCAAAGAGACTTCGGCGCCGCACTGGCCTGGCTCGAAGCCAGCTCCATCGGCTTCTACGTATTTGTCGCAGTATCCATCTACTGCCTTGCCGGCGAGTATACGGCATCGCCTGCGTTGGGGTCAGCTCCTGGGATGCTGGCTCAGGTTGCTTACGGACTCGTCATCCCCTCTGTGTTGTCGAAGGGCCTTGCATTCGGCCACACTGGAATCAAGTTTGTCTACGTCGAGGTCATGAAGCACTACAAAATTGCCCATGAGATGTCGATCAACACGACCAGGTCATGGTCAATTTGGATGAGCATAGCCACGGCGTTTTGGACGCTGTCCTTTGTCCTGTCGATTGCCATTCCCGTTTCGACTCCATCGTCTCAATGACCTCGGCGGTCACAATAGCTTGGTTCTCGTTTGGGATTAGTGCCATCTTTTCCCTTCACATGAATGTCAAGTTCTCCAGTTGGCAGAACGCCTCCTTGACTCTCTTCAACAGTCTTCTTATCATCGGTTCGCTATTCCTCAACGGCGCAGGCCTGTGGTCTTCAACCACGGGCTGAGTGGCGCTCTAGCTTCTAGAAGAACGCCGTCGGCCAGGGCGACGCATAACGTGGTCCTTGGTTTCCGCCGCCTTTCGATTCTTGAGGAGAGCGACAGAATAAAGATGTAGAGATAGAAGATCCTTCCTACTATTACTCTCATATGGAAGGACCTTCGATGTTGTATGATATGATAGTAGAATGAGGGCCGTTAATTCACCGTTGCCTTCGTTAACAGGCTCAGCAGAATGACCCAAGTGTATCACTGCGTAGAAGAGATCTTTGCTTCGCCTATGGTAATAATCAATAACGTCTATATTCCTATGCAACCGTTACATCCTTGCTCTATGTATATCCCTATGCTACTATGCTGCTTCATCATACTGTGTCTCAAAATTGCTATTATCCTCCTTGAATGATGGCGGTCTGGTGCGTAGTTGAAAGAGTACGTTGATAGAAGAGAGGGTAGCCGGGACAAAGACTGCGCACTCACTCATCGACTTCATTTCGTACGTGTGCGGCAGTGTAGCGTCATTACTCGCATGGACGGCAGGGAGCTATGAGCCGATAACTCGGACGGCTTACTCTGGGTCAGTGAATGGCAGATTATGCACTCCCTCCGTAGATGGACTTACTCCAAGCACATGCTTTACAAATAGCGTTCGGCAATTCCGCCAGGCACAAGTATAGTGTCTTCAATGGCAGCTAATTACACACTCACCCATGGCCGGTACGCACAGGCCTCGAAAGTCTCATCAACGAGCGGCTAATTTCAGCCAGTCCTGTATTGAGAAGTCACCCTTCCTCAATCCACAGAAGGCTACATAAGGCGTCCGCAGTCCTCGACTCGCTTGGAAGACTTAAGCTCTCCAAGTTAAATCAAGATCTACAGACTGGGTAATTTGATTTGTAGGTCGGTCGCACTGGAAATGTCGCGAAGCGTCTTGGACAATGGCTTTCTTCGGTCCATTCTCACTCAGAGTTCCGTCCTTCTGGGTCTTGTCCTTTTACTCACAACGGTATGCCAGACGGCTGAAATCCCCCCGTATCTGTCGTAATAACCTTTCCAATTCGACAGGCAGGGTTCGCGTTCTTGGCCTTGGCCTTGGCCATCTATCGCATCCGCTTCCACCCTCTAGCTGGATATCCCGGTCCAAAGCTTGCAGCATGCAGTCAGGTGAGTCGAACCAATGCCTGACCTGGCAAATCGGATGCTGATCCAGGACGGCGCAGCTCTGGTTCATCCGAGCGTGGGCGGGAGGAAACTATCCATTTGATATGAGGCGGGCGCATGATGAATACGGCGACGTGGTCAGGGTTGCACCCAACGAGCTCAGCTTCAAGACCCCGCAAGCCTACAAAGACATCTACGGCCACGCTGTCGGGGATAGGAAGCCATTCCTTAAGAGCAGAGTCTTTTACGATCGAGGCCCGTCTGTCGTGCACCCGGATATCGTCTTCACCATCGACCCCGAGCAGCACCGGCCGCAGCGACGATCCCTCTCTCACGCTTTTAGCGCGAAAGCCCTGAGAGCGAGCGAGGACATTATTCGGAACCACGTTTGGCTCTTCGTTGAGCAGATTGGCAAGTACGGTAGCCCGGGGAGTGGAGGCGTCGACATGTCGGCTGTGTACAATTGGCTCACATTTGACATCATCGGTAAGACATACCATTGACACGAGGAGGGAACGGGCTGACAGACATAGGCGAGCTTACATTCGGAGAATCTTTCAGGTCTGTCGCCAATTGGAAACCAGATATTTACGTCTCGCTCATCCTGGAATTTACGAAGCATTTCACTCTGCTCCAGGTGGCCAAACGACTATCCGTTCCCGAATCTCTTCTCTCTTGGCTCATGCCCAGTGACCTTCAAGCGAGCACCAGCCTTCACGAGAGGCTGACGAAAGACAAGGTGGCCCAGCGGATCGCGATGAGCAATTCAAGCAAGCGCGAGGATTTCTTCGCTTACATCCTCCGCCGCGGCGGCTTCAACAAGGACCAGCTGGCGGAACAGGCCAAGATCTTGCTGCTGGACGGGTCGGAAACGACGGCAACCTTCCTAGCTGGGGTGACTTACTGCTTGCTGGCAGCGCCGGCGGTGCTGAAGAAGCTGCAGCGCGAGGTGCGGTCTTCCTTCTCGTCCAAGGATGAGATCGATGGAGATTCCACAAAGAAGCTCCCATATCTTCACGCTGTGGTTGAGGAAGGCCTTCGCTTGTTTCCCCCAGTGCCGCTTGGCCTTCCACGGACGTGTCCCGGTGCAACGGTGGATGGCCACTATGTCCCTTCTGGCACGGAAGTATCGGTCGACAACTTTGTCATGTCTCGCGATACGCGAAGCTTTCCCGACCCAGATAGTTTCAATCCCGATCGTTGGATCGGGGACGATTCTGGGTGTATCAAAGAGGCCAGCCGCCCATTTTCTCTTGGGCCTCGTGCCTGCTTGGGCGTCAACCTGGCATATCTCGAGGCCAAGATAATCCTCGCCGCCATGGTGTACTCGTATGACTGGGAACTGGTCGATAAGAATCTGGATTGGTTTGGACAGGTGGAACTGCTGACATTCTGGCGAAAGCCGAAGCTGCTTGTTCGATTTCATCCCTGTGGTGTTTTTGATGCAGTCGACTTGAAACAAGAATAACTCTGGCTCTTACCATGAGTTGAACTAAGATCAGTAAGATTTTGCAGCTGCGTTGGCCGTTTTACCATCACATATTGCTTGAGACTGGGCAGCGTTGGGACAGCGTGGCTGCCTGCCGCAGCTAGCATACCCGCTGGAGACGCGTATCTGTTGTTGCGTCTGTGTTTGTGATGGAGGCGGAGTGGCGCGGGTCGCGCTAGGCCCCAAGGGAGTTATGTACAAGGAGCCGAGTTGGACATAGCTTTGAACCTATACCTCGGTTGCTATGGTGGCGGATTTTGTTTCATAACATGAATGATTGTCGTTGAAGATTCCCGTTGTGATCTTTGCTCGGCTCAAAGAATCCTATGCTCGCTAGCACGCAGAATAAGTCGGTGATAAGAAAAGTGAGTGATGAGAAGCAAGCCTTTAGAGTGTCACTATTAGAAGTACTTGGCTGAATGTAAAGTCTTATTGTGTCGCTGCAATTATTCGCCATGGCTATAGTTTGAGTTAGAAATACACCCTCTACAAAACGAATACTTTAAGCCAGCAGTTGTTTGGGGGCTTTAATAAATCACGTAAGCCGGACCCAACTGACTGTTTGGCTCGACAGATAACACAGACCAGCAAGATAGAGATAAACGGGACGCCAGCTTATCATCCATCAATTTGAAAGCCTAGTGGTGGCCTCCAAGAAGTACGGTTTCAGGTCTATTCATGTATCCAAGGCTACCCTAAACTGTGAATACCGTGCGCCTCGGTCTCTTGCTAACTTGATAACCATTGAATATGGTAAGAGGAAGTCGGCAGGATTACCCTGTAGGTCGATAAATATAACACACACACACACACACACACACACACACACACATACATACATACTACCTGTGGAGAAGAGCCGATGGCTACGTGAACAAGATGGCCCCGTTAGAAAGCGTAACGAGGTTGAAATTGACCAACCCGCGAGGAAGCCCCACGATAACACAGAAAGCGACGGCCCACCGGTCCGTAATCAGACAACTTCATCCCTCAACATGGGCACAATAGTTTATTAGATGTGTTCTTGATCTCCCAAAGTGGGCTCTGTCTTAGGGTAAGGGGCCATGGACCGCAGCAATTATACTATGATCGACAACAGTCAAGGCTTGACCGAAAAGTCCCAGGGGTCTCTGAGATCAATTACCAGGTGGAAGAGGCTGAAATCTTTTCTTCCAAAGTCATCTCCAAAGCCATCTCCAAAGTCGGCTACTTACTTTCCCGTCCGTAACTGCAAACCCATCCAGCCCGCTGGTGAGCACACGGCGGATCTTGGAGCAAAATCCGGCTCTGACAATGAGGAGAACGTTGATAAAGCAGAGGCTCATTCTGAGCCTTCTACAAGCCCCGTTTCCATCTTATTTACGCATAACCAGCCCTGTTGTGAATTTGGCGAGGATGAAGACTTTCGCTGTTTGTGGCTGGCCTCGAGCGAAGAGGACGACGAGGATGATGGCATGGATGAACATGAGGTATCTGTGTCCTCATGGACTCGGCCGGTGTAGAGTACCTTGTGCCCTGTTGGTTTGCTCTGTTGAGATCGCCATCGATCTATCCTACCTAGGAAACCTAGGTCGCAGTGGTTCAAGACAGCCAAGTTTACAGTCCGGTAATCAATTTTTCGCATAAATTCAATGATCCGTAATGGCTTCTATAGGAGGGCTTGAATGCTGGCAGAGGTGCTAGCTGTTACTTCGGAAACAAAAACATGGTCAAAAGTGGCTGTGTGCTGGGAGTGGTTAGACTGCGTACACCCGGAAACCCCCTCAGCTTGGTTCCCGTGATGCCGGCGTTGCGGTCAAGTGAAAGTCCCTAAATGGCCATCGTCATTTTTTTTTTCCTTGCCAAATTCCACGTTTAGGTTGACCAAATAGCCTTGGGCTTAGCATAGCGCCTATGTCGGATCTCAGAACAGCGCCAACATCCTAATCTTGGCGCCGGCGTTGTTCAAAACGGTCTCTTATTAACCAAGCCATTTGGGCCCAGCCGCTTAGCTTCTGGTTGCCGCTCACCCGGTTCTAAGTTTCAGTCAAACTCCTATCTGTCCCTTTTCTCAAGCTATCGCCTTTTAGCATCGAATAGGTGTTTGCCCCGCCCAGCGACACCACAGCCTAAAAGTCACCGCCGCCGCACATCTTGCTTGGGACCGTCCGACTGACTGGCACTTTTACGAAATGGCTGGAGCTCAAGTCAAGCCTTGTGCCAGGAACCCACAGCCCGCTCAATCTCTTCAGGGTATGGCATGCCAGACCGCCACAGCGAAGGGCTGGCAATACGGACCTCTTGATGCAAAGAATAGCCAACAGCAAATCCCGACGTCTTGGAATGGAGTGGCCAGCCCACCGACCCATGGCCCCGCGGGGATGGCTTCCAAAACGAGTTCCCGCTGGGGAGACTGCCGCTCGGCCGTCTACATGCGTCAGCAGCCGGAATTGCCGCCACTACCAACGGGCCCCGCCCATCCTACCGGCTTGGTGGTACAGAGACAGAACCAAGGCGAAAATGGTTGGGTTACCTGGTATGGGGCCTCTCCCGCGGCCGTAGGAGGAACCTCTTGGCCGCAGCAAGGTCAACAATCATCTCAAGCGACAGCGTTGTGCCTGCCCGGGGAATCGAATCAGATGCCACAGTCTCTGATGAGTGGCCCAGCAGGAGCGAATCGAATGCCAGCCGGCGATCAAGCCAAAATGAAACCCGGACCAGCGGCTCGTCCGACTCGAGCCGCATATCCCCACCAACGAGCGATGATGTCCATTTGGCGCACTGGAAATCGTCAAAGCAATCAGGCGCACACGAAATTCAAGCCGCCACCTGTAACGCACGACAATGGCATGGATAAAAACCAAGCGTCGAGGGTACCGAATCGAACGGACAGGATCTCGAAGGTGCCCTTCGGTCAAGGGCGTCGATATAATCAAGCTGGGCCGAGAACAACTTTCCCTGCGGACTTAGAGCGGGTAGTGATGGAGCTCCCTCCTATTAGAGAGTGCTTTCCCGATGTTTTTGGGAATATCGACTGCGCTTCCGCAAACCGTTGAGCTGGGTCGGGATAGGGTTCTACACTTTGTAAAATAGTTATAACATTATAATACTCACTGCTTTAATCGCATACCTCTTTGTTTCTATCTGACTCTGTGATTAAATATGTCCTAATACGCCAGCTCTTTTTTCTTTTATTTTATTTTTTTTCTACTCTATTCTTTCAATTGTTTTTGTTTTTCACTTTTTTTTTTTATTCCCCCCGCGAATCATCTCTATGGACCTCTTATCCTTGAAAGCTCGTTTGCATTACCTATGTGACTTACCGTCCGGCACCTATCCCGTCATTCTATCGCCTTATCCCTCCACTATCTTGCAGTATTGAAAGAGAATGAAATGTGGTTGCCGTTTAGGATTTAGTGCTTAACGCGAGTACTAAACGGTCGCTGACTGGAGTCCCTGACGTAGCCAATCCTGGCTCCTTTCGGGCTCGCTTCCATCAATGATCTTCTCATCTAAAGGCCCTTGGCTCGAGACCACCGGGCTACTGTGGGACTGCGAGGACATGTGCTGGACAGCAGTGTAGGCAAAGACCATGGTCGACGCAAGAGCTCCGCCAGCACCGAGAGATGTGGCTCTCAGAACGCAAGCGGATGTGTCCCCCGCAGCATAGAGACCCGGGATGGCCCTCCCATCAGACTGTAAAACCCTGCCGTGCTCGTCCGTCAAGAGTCTCTTTTTTCTTCCACCGTCACTGGTAGAAATCCGAACGGCATAGAACGGAGCGCGCTCGATCGCTCCCATGCAGGAATTCGGCGCAACTCTAGGGTCTCCCATAAACCTCTGGTAGTCATCGTCGCCTCTTTTATGGTGGATATCCGTTCCATAGCCGCACATTTCGTTCCAGCGCCGGATGGTGGATTCGAGCGCTTGCCTTGCGATGCCCATTTTGTCTGCCAAGGCGCCAATAGTCTCCGCTTCCAGGAGGATGCCCTCGCTAAGAGCTTTTGTAATGTCAGTCCATCGATGGGTGCCGCCCAGCGTATACCTCTTTCGATAGTTCTGGTCCAGAACTAGCCAAGCCCTCGCATCCTGGGATAGACGTGCGTCGGCTCTGGCGCGCATGGACCTGGCTGCATCGCCATGCGGCTTGGACTCCGCGAAGAACCGATTCCCTTGGTGATCGACGACGATGGAGAATGGCTTGGAGATCTCAAATATCGCATGAGTCGTTCTGCCCGTGCGTAGCCCCTTCATCGTCGGGGTTCCCCTAACCTCACGCGTCACGCACGCCTCTGCCCCATACCCTGGCACAGGGCCACCACATGCCCAATGCTGTCTTGAGGATCATCCGTAGTGTTTTCTTCGTTGCCGCCTGATGGAAATTCAACATCCGCAACTCCCCGGCACTCATCGAAGTCGCCTGTGGCCAGAAGCACGCCGCGTAGTGCTCGAACTTTGAAAGTCTCCTTTCCTTTCTCGAGCGAGACGCCAACGACAGTGCCATCCTCATGCCATAGTCCAACAAGCTCCGTCTCGGTGTATATGTCGATGCTCCCGTTATCTCGGCAGATAGATAAAAGTTGCCCAACAAGCGACCGCCCCATTGATGCCGGGCGTTTGAAGTAGAGAGAGCATAGCCAAGACCTCAGGCGCATTCGGCTGATCTTGAGGAAATCTTGGAGAGATGCAAACGGGCGTGTCAATATACGAAAGTCCTCAAATCTGAATACCAGAGGCACCTCAACCTCATGGGAGAGGTATTCCCCTAGTGAGCCTAGAGATTCTATGTCGAAGATGGCCGGATCGAGCGTACGGCCGCCGGCTGGCAGTGCCCCATCCAGCTCGGGTTGATGATCGGGGAAGCCGGAGCGCGCTTTCATCCACCTAAACCCGCGGCCACGTAGAAAGTCAATCATCTCGGGCCCTTTGGTCAAAAACGCGTCTATGCGTTTCGTGGCTGCTGTGGGCAAGGCGCCGTTGCCGTGTTCATCGGACATCGCAACAGCATTCTCGACATATGCCCTGGCCTGCAAGGTGTAGCCTGTAGGCTGATGAGGCTTCAATATAGGACAGGATTTGGCAGTCCGATTTCCCGGCATCCAGATCATTCCGCTTGCCAAAGCTGTCTTGCCTCCTAACGCTTTCTGACTTTCAACCAGGATGGTCTTGAGCCCTCCGGCTGCTGCAGCACCAGTGAGACCAGCTGCACCGCCACCGACAATCAGAACATCGCAAGCTACAACTTTCTCGGGCAGCTCGTGCATTGCTGTAGTGTGTCGATGCTATTCCTCTCGGGGTAAGGGGTGATGAGATGATCTGTTGAGATTTCTTGTGGACGTATAATTCGAAACAACACGTTTAAATCAGGTGGGATAAGAAGAAAAGACAGACAGACTAGTACCCCCTGGGAGCCATAACCCGCAGATCATGGTACGCGATCGACTTGACTCAGTGCCCCCCCCCTCTCTCTCTCTCTCTCTCTCTCTTTTCTGTTTCTCCTTTTTGGACGCCTTCCAAGACGTGCAGGGCCAACTTTAGACCGGGCATTGAAGAAACCTTGTCAAGAGGCACACAGACCGCAACACACAGCCACCAACCGCATGGCCTACGTCATTACTTCGTGAATGCGTATGCCTGGTATGCCTGGTGGTCGATATTCAACCGGTGTAAGCGTTTCTCAGCAAGTCACATGAGTGGGGCTTATAACTGGCGAACTCAAACCGCAACATCGCCATGATCCTTGGCCGAACCTCTTCCGCCGCTACTCCTCCTCCGCATATCAGCCACACCGCAAAACCCATGAAAATCCTTCGATGCTCCCGGCACAACTTGTCTTATACCAACGTACATCATTTAGAGGAGAAGGCAAGCGTAGCCGTGGCCCTCTGCTACTCTGCTCCCGTCTACCTTTCCGAGCCAAGTGGAGATGACGCCACAACCTCAGCCGTCGTCAACGCTACCGCTGTCGCTACATGATGGCCAATTCAGCAGTAAGGAGGAGACCGGTAGATACCTTATGGCAATCGGCTGATTTCGGTCACAGAGAAAGGGCATCATTCGCTGATGGAGGACGCTGACATTGAAGTGTGTCGAATTCTTCAAAGTTTGGCACAACAGACTTGCCCACAAGGGCCACGGGACGAGCGGCGGGCACGAGTAGCCGATGGGAACCCGAGTTGGTGGAAGTCAGAGACCTTGAAAGGCGAGCCCGGATTGAGGCGGAAGCAGCCTCGACTGGCCGATCACTTGTACTACGAAATGTTCCTGCGGCTTCAACACAGCGTACGATAGTTTTCTAAACGAACAGTCTTCTAGATGCCGTGCATGGCATCAACATTACCTACCACAGCCTCTGGTGCATCAATTAGACCGTTTCTTTGGCAAGGGAACTGTCGGCAGCCGCTTAGAGATGAATGTAGGCTTCTAAGGAACGGCCTACAGGCACAAGACACGTCGGGTAGAATTTCGAGCACGCCTTCCTGAACAGATTGACGTCCCCAATCTCCGGGAAAAAAAAAGGCCACATAGCTATAACTCTGCTCTCCTTCTCACGTTGCGATACCCTAGACTTAGCCAGCCGCTCCCTGCTTTCTAGTACTGCCAGCCATGTTTACTTCCACCGGGGCAGCCAGGAGTGCCATAAACGCCACCGACCATCCAAAGAATGACATCAACAAACCACCAGACTCCACCGCCACCAAGAGTGAGTAGCTTAAAAACGGCTAGAGGCCAATGGTGTGCGTAAAACTGATCTATTCCGAGCGAGCCCAGCAGAAATGAAAGGATCATGGCTGTCCGCTCTTGCTGGTAACATTTGCCGGTGGTTGGACGCTCATCGAAACCTCCCCACGACCTCTTGGCCAGGTCGAAAGGTTTCGCACCCGCTGCCACGGCACTCTGTTAGCGTTGACACCAATATCTGCACCTCCAACTCACCGAATGTAGCGTATGTCATGGTGCCGGCCAAGACCATCGTCAAATAAGCCCCAAGAGCCAGCTTCCAGTGTCGGCGTATAAGATAGACAGCGCCTTTCGCCGGGTTTTGCGCGGCCACCCCTGTCGAAGCCGCTGATTCGGGATGATTACGTTGCATTAGGGCTGAGGAGGCCTAGTGGTGCGCCGGAGAGCGTGAACGAATAAATGATGCGATAGGCTGAGCCTGAAAAGAAGAAGTAGGGGTATGTCTATGCTAAAACCAAAGACGAGTAGCCAGCGGGCGCATAGATTGTAAGTCACATAAAGTAGCTCATGAACCGATGAAAGTTTGCCCTGGTGACAATCTGATCTATAACAGAGAGCTCGGGCATCCGAAAGATCCATTCCGTAGATGGGGATCACGCGTCAGATATTGGCCCTTCATTTAATACGTAACAGGCCTCGCTTTAGCTCAAACAAGCTTCCATGGTGATTGACTATGGATATACTCGTGAATGTCGAGCAGCGCCCGGGTCCATATCGGCTTTACAGTCATCTTTGGTGAATCTTCACGGATGATCAAGCTATGGGCTTTCATAGTCATAAGCACAGATATCTTCATCTTCCCACCAAAGGTCTATTTGTGGATCCATTCCTCGGGTAACCTTACCCAACATAATGAAGTCTCCCATCGAGAAGCTCGGCATACTGAGATATAAGACATGGCCTCTATAAAGGGGGGATCAGTTCCAGGAGCGCGAGACTGACCTCATCCTTGGTATATTTATTTGGTTTGACTATAGTACGTCGTTTTGTCCCTCAGAAATTGCGTGGCTTTGCCTCGAGATGTTAGTTAGTCAATCGTAGTCATCATCGTGGCCGGAGGTGGCAGGTGTAACGGGAAGAAAACGATCAACCACCGAACATGACGGGCCTGTACATGGCAGGCCACAATTGGATAGCTGACAAAGGCCACCTATCCATACGAGCGTACTTAACAAAGAGAGACGGGAAATCCAAGAATAGTATAAGAACAGCATTAAACCTCTCTAAGCGTATGGAAACCTGGACCTCGTGTATTTGTGATCAAGGACAATGAAACCGATACTTAGTCTCTTCTCTCTTTCCCTTGTCAGCACCGCTTGCACCCTCGACTATGCCATCTGGGTCCCTCGTGACGGGGACGCATTTGCCCAGGATGTCGGGCAAGCTCTGCCCGGCTTCGATTACGGGGAAGCCGAGGCACTTAATACCGGTGTTAACATAAACAAGATCTACCCCGGAAGGACATACAAGGTCCCTTATGATGCCAGTATGGAGATCGTTCCCCCAGCTGCATGGTCAGGCGACTGCCCTAGGACCCTGCAGCTGAACCAAAATGCACATTCAGAACAAGCAGGTTCGCCTACTTCTCATGCGGTGAGCAGAGGCAGCTTGGATTCGACGGCCACATCTACAGGGCTTGATAGTACGGCAAACCCATCAAAGACACCGACCGAAACGGATACTTCTGAAGATTTATTCAGTATCAGCTTACCCGGGAGCTTGGAGCTCACAGGCACCCAGTCGGCCACCCCGGCGACGGATGCCTCCACCCCCGACTCTACAACAACGGCAACTGGCTCTCATTCTATACAGGAACCGGCGGCAACAGGCACCAGCAGTCCGCTCGTGTGCTGGAAAGAAACCCACCCCGAAGCAGGAAAATTCAGTTCAAGCAAGGAGTCCAGGATCGATTTCATAGAGTCGTTTTGTAAGCGGCTCGACACTTTCGAGATCAACGCCCAGCATCCCATAGAAGAGGCACCATACGATGACGTCTGGATCGGGATGCAGATGCTACCGTCCTGCCCGGACGACGCCGTTGGACCAGGTCATAGCAATACGTGCCGTGAGGTTTTAGAAAACATCAATGACAAATGCAACGAGGCAGGGGGCGTTTTCCAGAAGGAATGCGTCTTATATTACTTTGTAAAGATTGGGACGTAGTTGAAGTAGTCGCCGAAGTCAGCAGCGGCAAGGGGCTCCGTCCATTCTTTGATTCTATACCCATTGTTAGTTGTGGGTGGGAGGTCACATCCATCGCCAGACATCTCGGTAGGTCCAGTACAATTATTCATTACAAATAGGGGTAAATGCTCAGCTACTGTGTGCATCAATCGGAGACGCCTAACGGACTTGGCACGGTTCGACGTCGCAGTCAGGATGTTGCTTATCGCCGCCGGCAGAGAGAGAAGGCGTCCAAACCCCAAGAAATCCTGTACTAGCCACTGTGTTAGCCGAAGGTACGTGCATGAGCAAGCAGTCTTAGTTTCCTAGATATAGTACTAGTTTGCGAGGAGAACAGAGCTCAAAACGCTGCCATCGAGCGTACGCCCTGACTACTAAAGAGTATTATGCCAGCGAGGTCTGCCCCGCCCCGAGGCCATATGACTTGTATGAAGTCCTATCCAAAAGTGCAAGCCGAGAGACCCTCTCGTGATGACGATGAAGGCGAGGGCTTACAACATGTTAGGACTGCCATGCAAGGCTCAGCGCTCCGAATAGACACGCTCAACACCGTAACTTCGCCGGTTGAGCGACCTAGCGTGCATCATCAGTGTTGGTGATCTAGATCACCTGATCTTAGCTGCAAACTTTGACTCCGACCCCAGCGTTGGCCCCGACTTGTACCTTGGCTTCGACTTCGGCCTCTGTCTTTAGTGGCCTTCTACGTGTTTAAGTTTAGAGCCTCTTGTTTGTAATCCGAATCCAGATCCACGTTTCCGATATATACTGCTCCTCGAGAACGGAGCCCAGACAAGACTATGGAGTAGGCAGTCTCGAACACAATGTCAGTTCATAGCAAATCCACACGTTATGCAGCTGTGTGCATGCCGACCTTCCCCTTCTCACCAACGACCTCTTTCTAGAAAAGGCGGAGGAAAGACTTATAATGCGTCCAAGTCCATTGCAAGTCAGTATGGTGCCCTCTCCATACAGGAACAGTGCGAGTTAGCATGCGGGTTACCTTAACTCGTCCGCTACGGTACGCCCTCGCCTCAGGTTTTCCAAGTACTGTACTCGAAGGTGATCCAGTAACACTGTATGGGACTTTTAAAACTTTACCGACAAAAAAAAGTTTAAATATCATGCGCTCATTGGGCGGACCCCATCGGCGGGACGCTACGGACGCTACGGACAGATGACCCGACTCAAATGCTGTTTTAGACAGTACGCCAGATATAGAGCGTTGTATAAAGTACGGAGTAAGTAGCAGCCTCAAAGACCTCGTATCCGAAGCAGCCAAGCCTGAGCAAACGTACCACAAAGCATTGCTCTACTCCTTCGTACATACATACGTCATCATCCCGGGCAGGCCTCTACAGTGACCGTGGGCGACTCTTCAGCATGGGCCCAACCGAGGTCATAGCCATAACCGCGATTTTGGTCATCTTCTGGGTTATACCCGCCATATTGGCCGCCCATATACTTTTCGTCAATGCTTCTCACAAATGGCCGCGCCTGAGGGCGGACATTTGCCTACGGAGCCTTGCCATTATCGCTACCCCGATACTCGCCCTTTGCTGGCCTGTTGTTTTCGTATCATCCTGTTCAATGTGGCTTGGTTCCCGCGCGCTTGCTTCCCACCACACCTGCCACGGAGGATACGGGAATGCCCGGCATTCTTCGGCTTGGTATTACTCAGCCTGGGCGCAAATTAAAACAGGATGCAAACGCAAAACATACACGACAGAAGAAATCCTGGCAGGATATAGAGTGGATGTGGAAAATCAGGCTGCAACCCATCCCCGGCTGAAAACACAGCCCGAGCATGTCCGCACCGGGAATGGGCAGACTACAGGTATATCCAACCATGCTTCGAGCCTTCTCAGCCTTCAAGTTGAAAGGATAAATGGGATGGGAGTCGCACAGTATGCCCACCGGTCATGCCAGACAGATCAGGACACATCACCTCCCACATATCAGATGGCTTTGGAAGAGAGTGTAGATAGAGCCGCAATCCCGGATGGACGGACCCCTCTGCCCGTCTATTCCACCTGACGTGTCTCGCTCTTTACGCCCACCGCCTTGATTCAACAAAGCGAGTCATTCCAGCAAAAAAGATGGGAAGCGCATAGCATAGGGGTTCAGACGGTGGCTTTAGAAAGTAGCAAGGAGGTCGCGAATGGACTTGATTGGTAATGCAGCCGGGCCTAGCCGCACGTCAGGGCAGGAACGGACGCAGTAGGCGAGAAGTGCAATGGAGAGAGTGATGATGAGCAAAAAGCCAAACTGACTCATAAGCTGAGTTACGGTGTTAGCAATACGATTAGGAACCCACAGCGACGCTGCAGTGTTGTCTATGTATGATAATGGGCATCTTCATTGGAGTAAATATCCCTAGGTTCAAAATTGTTCTGTGGAATATCAATCCCTCCAACTTCAATACCAGGATCTGAGCGATGCCCGTGCAGTCCTTTCTTGTTCTCTCTGTGGCCTTACTTCACCATGTCTGTTTTTTTTTTTTTCAGGCAGGAGGTTAGGTAATTGGGGTGGCCTGCATACCCTCAGTTGTCAGTAGCCTTTTGATGACATTGGTATCTTTCTCTTTTTCGTCTTTCCCTCGTTCCTCCCGGTGACGAAATATACCGTAAGATATTCCCGTCGATTGTGTGTTATGTTTCACAATTAAAAGCATCTCACATCTCAAGATACGACGGCCATATAGAAACCTCGTATTATATCAGCACTCCCCACTGGTATCAACGGTTGCTCAGTTTATCACGAATCTTCTTTGATTTTTACATCACCTAAAGTATCTGAAGGCTACTCTAGTGCGGACCAGGAGTCGTATTTTGTCGGACGTTATCTACTGTTCTTTGTTACAGTCACGCTTCATCAGTTCAGGGCCGTCCATGGATCACATATGCTGAGACCTGTATCTTGCTGACCAGCCGCCGCCAGAATCCGAATTGATGCTGTAACCACCAGCTTATCCATCCAATCTGTGCTTCACAGCTATAAACTCCAAAGCCTCACCCGGGTGCACTTCTTGATCCCGGCACAATCAGGACCCCAGAAATTCTTCCCGGCCTTTCTTCGTCACAACCAGTAACACTCCATCCGTCTCATAAACCAGATTCATTCAAACGGCCTTGTATCTGACTACCGGTCACGCACTAACCAACATTAAGTGGCAACAATGAAGACTGGCGAGGCCCCAAAGGTAGGACCGACGCTCGTGTCCAGCACAATGTTCTTCCCCATGTTTCCTTTCTTACCGCCTGAAATAAGATGTCGAATATGGCGAATGGCTCTGTGGAAAGCAGATATGTCGGTAGTATCTATCACGACAGACGATGCAAGCCAAGTAGACAACCGTCTCCCTCCAAAGTGCGAGGTTGTCCAGCGATCTGGAGCATCTACAGTGGCTCTAGCATGTAAAGAAGCGTCTGTTGAGTGGACCATGATCAGCTGTTACTTCTCGGAGCACTTTCCCGTCAATTTGTGCCTCGAGCGCACAATATACCTATTACAAGACATTCCACGCTCTGGTGCGGAGCTAGCAAGGGGACTCCATGCTCATGGGGACATGATACCTCGCATACAGCATGTTGCTTTTCTCGTCCTGCCGAATGTAAACTTGATGGGGATTTTCGTCGCTCTCTCGAATATCCCGTGCCTCGAAACAGTCACCGTCGTCATTCCTCCGCACCCCATCGAAGGCGTAGAACACTTGGGTCGCCACGAAGTTTCACAAATCGCGCGGGCCCTTGCAGAATTGGCGGATGAGCCTGCCACTGGCTCGCAAGATGGCAAGTTTGGTCACGTTGGACTGCTTTTGAGGGGAGATCCACCAAGCCAGGCAGTGAGGGTTTTCTACAGCCGCAGGGATGCGCCCCGAGTGAAGCTTCTTACACCACGATGCAGCGAGCCCTCCTTGCACGATCCGATGCTTCGGAGCTCGTCGCCAGGTTTCTCACTCATTCACTATGCATAACCCGAGGCGTCTTATTGAATGCCTCGCAGCCATTCCGGGCACCTCAATGAGGGAGGACGGCCGCGGACAGTAGTGTACCACTGCTCATGGCACCGTCGTATCTGATAATGCACCATGGGATTTTTTCTTTGCATTCGAAACAAAGACAATGGTCGGCCAGCATTGACGAGTCGGGAGTGTGAGGACTGGCCTAGAGAGTGTGACAGAAAGGCCATAAAACTCTCGCCTCGCACGGGTGTACAATTTAATATAATATTCTCAAATGTATAAACAGAAGGGGGGCTGCAGTTGTCATTTTCGTAACTTGTCGTGTTGTTACAGTATCCTACGCCATCATACCAAGCGCATCTGCAAGGGCCCATCGTCTCCACATTCTCCAGCACCTTGATCCCCAGCCGAAAATGGACCAAGTCGTCCGGCGCGTCTATTTTTGGCTTTATTTATAAAGCAGACCGTCCAAGTAGGCCCTGACTTCTCATGCAAATAAGTGAAATACCGCGCCACAACTTGTGAATTTTCGGCGGCGCTTGGGAACTTAAAAAGAAAAAGAAAAAGAAAAAAAAAAAACCCGATCAACCTAGTCTGATACAGGGCGATGCTCGAGGCCACTCCCTTCCTTGAAGCCCATCATCCGAACGTCATGGCCTGCTCGAGTCGTGCCGTCAGGTTGCAGGATTCAATCTCCAACTGGGATCAAGATCTCAAAGGGATTCAGGAGCCCGATGCTGCGTTTCACGACGAGTTGGCCATTCTTCGCGATCGTTCGAGGAGAAGATTGGAACAGTTTGCTCTCGACCCTTCCAAAGATGATATATCGCTAGTTCAGCTGGCACTACTTTCGGATGGCCGACAAATCAAGGAACTAGAGCTCAATCACGCTGCCACAAGGGCGCAGAAGCAAGAAGCCTACGATCACGGAACGGAGGTACTCGTGGGAAAGATTATTGGGGATCTGATCAGCCTATTTGGCCTTCCGACGATGCAGAGACTGGCTTCAGAACTGTTTTCTCCCAATGGAGACCAAGGGCATATCGCTCGCCTCTCTGGCGACTTCACCAAGCTTTCCTCTCCAGACCAGCCGGATGCAGCAGCCGAGGAGTCAGTTTTGCAGCCCAACGGCTACTATACAAGACGCGCTGGCAGGCTTCGTCCGATGCCGTCGCCATCGGCTGACTTGTCCGTGGCAAAGTCTGGCGTGGTAGGGATTTTACGATCAATTTTCGGAATTATATGACTGACCTTGTGTAGGTCAAAAGAAAGCAGGACGCCAACATCGGAATTACCAGACACAAAAGGCGCTGTCTGGCGGTAGTGAAACGGGAGCCCGAACCCGAGATTCCGAGACCTGCTTTTCCGACCTCAACCGAGCCGCCCCTTGCCGTAACCGAGAGCTTATACCATCATGATGACAGACAAAAGGCCATTATCAGAAAGAGGGGCCGCACGCTTACGAAAAAGAGCGTTGAATTCGGAGTATACGGTCATACCGCCTGTGTCCTAGTCTACAGGAATCCCATCCGCCACAAATGGGTCTGTGCAATGCACATTCCGGAAGGCCAGGATGTTCCAAGCCTGGATGCCATTGTACGCTTCTCTCTATGCCGTCTCAGTACCTCGTCTAATTCGCAACAGGTGGCGGACCATCTCAGGTCCGAGATGGCGACGGAGTCCCAACCTTCAATAGAGGCCGGTGAATAGTGGCTCAGGACAATAGCATGGGCGTGAGGCAGGCTAGAAAAGTTCCCAGGCGAACGTATAGAATAGAAGCCTTCGTCCTCGTTGATAAATGCATTCGATATTTATCTCCTGCAAACTAAACTTTGGATGTCTAAGGAACGACAAGATGTAGTTTAGATATCGAGTTCGCCCTCTTCCTTTCTCTCTGCTATCGTTGGGACATTATCAGAGGCAAGCTGTGTCTCCTCCGTCGGCTGCGCGTCCAACCAAATGTTCAGCACAACTCCATGCAGGGCACCTACACCGTGATCCTCGTCGTAGCGCCTTGGATCAAGGAAAAACCTTGCCAACTTTGGCGCCTGAGAGCAGCTACAAATGTCAGGTGGCGCACCTACGACTCCAGTGATCCCATCTCCCGTTGTTTCTCCATCAACGGGAACCCACTGAACCCTCGAAGCCTTGACCATGCCATGCAAGAGGCCCGTCCTCGAAATACCGCCAACATCGACACTATTTCATGTTAGGTTATCGCGCATATCATCCCGCCTCTGACTCCCGGAGCATATAGGGCTTACGGCTTATGCATTGCACTGTCCGACCTGACTGGTGAGGCTGGAAACCACACAATAGCAGGATTTAGATGATTGCTGGGCATGATAGTGAAATACAAACTGGCGATTCGGTAGCTGATATCATGCTGTACCGGGTAGCCTCCGATGTTCTCGTCTTCCACGCACCACCCTAGATGATAGAGACTGCTGGAACTCATGCGACAAAAATGCCCTTTTGACGGGCAGGTGAGCTCGAAAGGCTTAACACGACAGCCCTCAGATGCCTTAGATGCTAGAAGAAAACAGATGTCGCGTAACAATGTACGTCCAAAAATGAGGATTCCGGGGCGAACATGGCGAGTGGCAGGTGTCTTTGGGATTGGCAACCGTCCTAAATGGGCCGGCCTATCCTCAACCAATTTCCCAAGACGGTCGAGATCTATAGCTTCTGGAGGATGCCCAGCCGCGCGGTTCCTTCTTCTCAGCTAAATACCCATATACAATTGCAGGACCGCAGCTTTTTAGTTTGCAGACGACTGAGCATCTCACAGCAGCCTCCACCTCATTTTCCGATCGCAGTTATGTTCCTCACCCGCTTCAAGCTGATCTCGTTGCTAATCACGCTCCGAAGCGTGTTGAGTCTGGCAGAGCCCGATGTCTTGCAGCGACATCAGCTCGAGCCTCTGAAACGTGGCACCAGCTACGTCAACATGGTCTATTTTGTCAACTGGTAAGTTATGCAGACTTGGGCGTCAGGTTTAGGGGGGATATGGGAGCGAGAGGGATGTGAGCGAGACTAACAAACTACCCACCACAGGGGCATCTACCAGAGGGATTATCACCCTCAAGACCTCCCGGTCTCACGTCTGACGCACATTCTCTACGCCTTTATGAATGTTCAAGTGGACGGTACAGTGTATGTGCTTATCGGTGAGATGTGCGTGTTGCGGATTGCTAATTGCTATTCTGTCAAAGCTATACAGAAGATACCTATGCCGATCTCGAGAAGCATTACGCAGGCGATTGTAAGTAATACTCCCTTTTCCCCGTCTCCCCCTTCTTCTTCCCGGCTTGCCCCCTTTTGCTGTCTTCCAATGTCTCACTATCTCTCTCGTCAAATTTATTTTCACTTTCCTTTTTCCACGTCTATCACAAAGGAAAAAGTTCCCTTTTCGCTTACATGTCCCCTTCGCGCTGCTCAAGCTTGGACCGAAGGCAACGATAATGCCTACGGATGCATCAAACAGCTCTATCTCCTGAAGAAAGCCAATCGAAAGCTCAAGGTCATGCTCTCTATCGGCGGCTGGACCTGGTCCACGAATTTTGCCGCGGTCGCAGGCAGCACCACCACGAGAGCCACCTTTGCCAAGTCTGCAGTCACCCTAATGAAGGACTGGGGTTTCGACGGCGTCGACATCGATTGGGAATACCCAGCCAACGAGGATGATGCCACCAACATGGTCCTCCTCTTAAAGGCCGTACGAGACGAGCTAGACTCGTATGCAGCCGAGTTTGCCTCGGGCCATCGCTTCCAGCTTTCCATAGCCGCCCCAGCGGGATTTGAGCACTACAGTAAGCTCCACTTGGCCGACCTTGCCCAAATTCTTGACTACATCAACCTGATGGCCTACGACTACGCCGGATCGTGGAGCACCCACACCGGTCATAACGCCAACCTCTACGCCAACGACGAAGAACCCGATGCCACCCCCTTCAACACCGATGACGCCGTCAGAGCTTATCTTGACGCTGGTGTACCGGCTGAGAAACTCGTTCTCGGGATGCCCATCTACGGTCGTTCGTTCCAGGGAACTGCAGGACTCGGTGAACCATTCGTCGATGTGGGCTTCGGCAGCTGGGAGAAGGGCGTCTGGGACTACAGCGCGCTGCCCAAGGACGGGGCTGTGCCGGGCTTCGACCCCGCGGCCCGTGCGCACTACAGCTACAATGCCGCTACAGGCGAGTTCATATCCTTTGATCCGCCGGAGGCTGTGCAGCAGAAAGTCGCCTATCTGCAGCAACTGGGCTTGGGTGGGGCCATGTTCTGGGAGGCTTCCGCCGACAAGAGCGGATCGGCATCGCTCCTGGAGACGAGCTTCCAATCGCTAGAGGTGCTTGACAACACCGACAACTGGCTTCACTATCCAAACTCGAGGTACAGAAACATCGCTTCCGGTATGGAGGAAGGGGCGTCCTAATCGGCGAGCCAATCACTATGTAGGACGAGATGTCGAGATTCGAAACGCAATGCTCTTGGGAAAGCTGGGTAGAAAGGCAAACGCAGAATCATCAATAATACACCCAAAGTGGCGACCAATATCTACGCTTAGAACTAGACCTAGACCTAGCACACCATATCAATATCAGAAACGACGGCACGGCGACGTCTCCAACCCCGCTTATGATTTCGGCAACACACTAGACTTCGGTCATGATCTGCTAGGCTATAGCATTTGGGTTATGAAAGCCAGCCCGGAAGCATCATGGTTTTCTAGGGCTGTCTAACTCGAGCTAGCCTCACCGATGAGCGATTCTCTTACCAAACTTGATACGGGCATCATCAAACAAGGGCAGATGAAGAAGTCATTTGCTGACGTCCGCCTGCCAAAGACGCGAGTGGTGGGTCCTCTCCAGAGGTTGGACAACGACTTTGTCCTTTTCGGCCTTCAGCGTACTGGCTGTGCTTCAATACCCTTCCAATCCTCCCCGGATACTTTCGGATCTTCTTTGCCTCAGTAATATCATCCAGGAGTCAAGGAACTTGTCTAAAGGCCTAGAACAACCAAATTACCGATCTCATCCAGGAGCCAATGGATTCG